>CAFUXE010001001.1:563739-578251 GCA_903364295.1 Serranus cabrilla | reverse complement strand
ACAGAATATATATATATATATATATATATATATATATATACCTTTGACAATAGCGTCAGGCATTAATTCTGGATACCAGCCAGTCAGTAATATATACTCTTCATTTGATAGTATGACTGATAAAAGCTACATTCACACAATTTAATTCTTCATTTATAGTCAGTAATGTACACCGGAGTTGAATGGGTGGGATGGGTCATCCTGTCTTTAAGAGCCACTAACCCATTCAGCGTAGACATGGGAAAAACTGCATGAGCTGCTCAGTCGAGCAGTATTTCTCTCCCCTGTGGGAAAAACGATAGCTCCCAATGTTTTTGCAGAACAGGGCTTCCAGGGTGTGGCCGGGAAAAAAAGGTGATTTTTACAGAACAATGTTAAAAAAGGGGGTCTTTACCTGCTTTAAACAGCATGGAGAGAAACAGAATATTTTATAGCTATTTTCAGTGGTTTATTAAACTAAAGGGACCATTGAGATTTATAGACAAATGACGCTGAAAACTGAGGAAGCAGTGTTTGAAATCGTATTCTGAATGACTTTAACAATGGCATGGACAGAGATGGAATGATATATATTGGAGGTGGTGTAACCACACATTGAAAATTGGGTATAAAGAGAAGTTAAAGTACACAAAGTGTGTTAAATCAACTATTTTGAATGCAACTGAATTGGCAACCAAACAACTGACACCAGCCATTTAATGGGCGAAAGGCATCACTTTGTGTGGAAAAGTGGTGATATGATGCATTTTGTTGACGTGGTTGTTAAGGGGGGGTGGCGTTCAATGCACATTTTACTCACAAAAGCTCAGATTCAGTTTTCCCATGCTACTGAACAAATGAATGACAGTGAATGAAAGTTCTGAAATAGTCTTTGTGTCTCAGCTCCAACTATTTTGATAAATTTAATGTCCCCAGTGTAAGCGTCCCCAGGCAATCATTCAAACATCTATATATAAAAACAATATAATACGTACACTATAAAGATATATATTACTTAAACTTTGACTAACAAGACGACTATCATTGGTTTCACCATCATTTGAGGATATACAGCCAACGAGCTAATGAGCAAACTATTAATGTTGCAAAAAGCACAAGTATAGGCTTAATCACCAATTTAGAAAGCTGGTTGTGCTGGTGGCCAGAGATGCCCCTATACCCAATTAGAAAAAAGTATTTTGTTGCAAGAGCCAAAGTGTCTCAACATAGGAAAAGATGAACAGTGGGGGAAAACAGCATGAGTGGAAAGACAATCCCTCAGAAGGGAGGGAGTTACAGAAAGCAGATGGACCATTCCCTGCTACATCACATCTAAGTGCCGCTATTACTTCTGCAATGTGTTTTCTTTCTGTAGCACCAGAAAAACACCCAATACCCAATTTATCCACTATATTTCAAGTATTTCTTTCATCACTGATGATTATTGAGGTGATCCATTTGTGGAGCCAGTTTCAGAGACATCTTTCTGTATTTGTTGGTAGTTTGAGCACACAGTTTGGCACGGTTCCTTTTTTTCTATAGCTGTCTGCTTACTCTTGGATGATGAAATTTCCCACTTTGACCAATAATCTTTTCCACATGAAGAAAACCAAAACAAGAGTAATCCTGTTTTGTATTTATGATGGCTCAGTGGAGATTAATTGACAATAAAAACATTTTTCACATATTATAGCAGCATCCTGTCTAATTATTTTGAAATTGTGATATCAAAACATCTTCAGAACAACCCTCAAGGTGTATTGGGAAAAACACGAACACGTCCACAAGCAAGAGGTAGGCTTGATTGGCTGCTGTGGGGTCACACACAATCAGCTGTGTTTAAGCGGTCACCAAGGCAACTAATTAGCCTGTCAATAACGTCAGCGATGAGGTGCCGGGGACGACATCCAATCACACTCAATTAATCACAGAGACTAATTGGGGCCATCTCAATCAATTGGCTCCTCATCTGAGAGTTTCACTCAAAGTCACACACACACAAACAAACCCACACACACACACACACACAATAGAGAGCTGTAAGTATTCCTGTCGGCTTTGTAGAATTAGCCATAATCAATCAAAACAGCTTATTAAGAACTTGGAGAAGTTACAAGTTCAACGATAACAACTAAAGGTCAGGGTGTTGGAGGGAAAAAAGAAGCAGAGGAAAAGAACAAAATGGTAAAGGATTACATGCGCCAAGAGGATGAGAAGAGAGTGTGTTCATGTTTGGAGTGGGTTATTTGCACTCTGGAGTGTTTACACCTCTAATTTAGTTAATTTCGCCAGGCGTGAGTGCTGTCAATCAAACCACCGCTGAGACGCCTAGAAGAGCAGTTCATAGCGTAGAGCTCCTCTGAAGGGACGGAGGTGTGTGGTCTGTTAAGAGGGAGAACGTGATCTGAACCTTCAATACTAAATGACCTCCATAACACAAGGGTTTATGTGTACAAGGAGGCAGATGTTGACATCTAAATGCCAGCTGTTCATCGTGGCATAACAGGGAGAAGCAAGGACAAATCAGAAACTGGACTGATGCTGATGCTCGTTACTAAAACTTTGCTCAATAAAAGTGACTTTTAAGCCGGTATGATTGAATTTTACAAGTCCTGGGTTGCATGTATTAAATGCACAATATGTAGTTTTCTGTAATTAGGGGTCTCTCAATCAAAATAATAAAAAATAGAGTTTGGTAATGTTGTTTTCCAGGGGCTGAATTATCTGTTGTGGTGACCTCCCCTCCAAAACCGAACGACCAGGTGATTAAAACCAGTAAAAACACTGATTAAAGCAGTTTCATGTTAAAAATGTGCATTTCTCCAACACAGACCAAGGACGTTCTAAACGGCCTCAAGCCGAGCTGCCGCTAGTGTTTGCTCAGCTTGTTTCTCTGATAACTTAAGATCCAGACATTCCAAGACTAAAATCCTTCATCTGGTTAAAATATATAATTAAAAAGGCCCAAGAGTTAAAAACTGTGTTGTAAATAATGTGGCTTCAAACTGGTAAAAATGTAATTTTTAGGCCAGTTACTGATAGACAACCACAACACTGATGCAGATGAAACAGATCGTTACTTTAAATAAAATTATGAATTTCTCTTGGTTTGAATATTGTTGTAAACATCTGAGATGATTAAGTACACAACTAAAAATGTATATCAGGTCTAGTCCTTTTTAGACATTTTAATGTGGAAAAGTTTCATATTATGCCTTTAATAGAGGGATATAATGCTGATATAACTTTAAACTGTTTTTCTATAGATGTGGCTTTGCATGGTTTCAAATGTTTAGTGCTACTTTGAACCTAAATGAATGAAATAATAAAACACTATAAACTAAACAGTGTGTTGTTGTTGGTTCAAAGACAGCATACACAATGCCAGAGGGAAGAGTGTTAAAATAGCAATGACAAGGGAAGAGAAGGAGTGAAATAAGGATGGAGTGGTAAAAAGGAGGCGAGAAAAGTAAAGGGAATACATGAAAAAATGGAGGAGATATGAGACAAGGCAGCATTCTTTCATCAGATTTTACTAATGTGCCCTTGAAAAACTTTTGGACACACAACACGTACACATGCACATGCCCAAAAAGCTGCTTCAATAACAGTAAAACATCAAAAGCTTTCTCTGCATCTAATGAAAGTAGAGGTTGAAACAGGAAGGAGAAGGCAGAACAAGCGATAATGTACCTGTAGACAAAACAGACAACAAAGACTGTATGAATATTAAAGAAAGCGAAACAATAACTCTAATTAAAACGACACTGTGCGTGTTGTTCTTTATTGGTGAACCGCACCACCTGAATCAGCGGCAGACAGGACGCCGCTCATGAATAAATGTTATTTGAATTAGTGCGCTTTCATCATCTAGTTTGAATTGCTAAACACCGAATGTGAGTTTGAAGATGCTCTTTGTTCGGATCATGAAACACACACCTGCATATGTGCACATGTGCGCATGCCCAAGTGGTTAGTAAGGTTACTTTTAAATGGTAATAGGTCAGAGACTCTACTTACTGTAGCCTGTGGCTCATAAATCATAATGAGACAGACGGGAAAATATTAAAGAGACACTTTTCTGTTGAGAAAATGCAGGCATGAAACTCTTACAGCTGTATTTAAATGGATGGTTCAGATTTTTTGGAGTGGGGTTGTAGGAGGTACTTCAGTATCAGTAATAATATTTCAGTAATAGGCCGTGTGTTATTTCAAGCATGGTGGTCACCACAATGCATTGCTGTAGACAGGGGCAGTCGTTAAAAAAAATCAGTTTAAGGGCATGCAATGTCAAGAATATGTTTTCAGCTTTACCTGGGAACAGAAACTGTTATCTATGCTCTCTTCAAGATACCAGACTCCTTTGACAAAAACAGTCATTTTAACTTGCAGAACATGAGAGAGTTGCTGGTTCCACTGCCTCGATTTTTTGATTTGCAGTCGATCTCTTTCAAGTCGTCGCACATGTTTGTTTTTATTCCAATATCCCATGCAATTCTCTTTCCACTCTTGACATCACAGTGAAATGGCAGTTGGAGCATCTCTAGTTTTGGAAATACAGTATGACGTATTTCTGAGTGAAGCGATCGCTCAGGGATTTAAGTGATTTAATGAGAACTCTGGAGAATCACAGTGATATGTAGTTTAAGGGGACTGTCAACCATCACTAAAACCTCCCTCAGCTGCTGCATTAGATCAGGAAACTGTACATATTTAAGTTTCCTAAGATGGGAACGATCAGCCTATCCCTTCATATATATCATATCGTCTATATTTTCTATTTTACAATAAGAGAATTCATTATAGAAATACCTACTGCATGTTTTTCCAAATATGTATGTTTGAAATGCACAAAGACAAACTAAAGCAAAACACATTAGAAGAGCACATTTATGAGAGCCATAGAACCATATAGGATCTCTGTTTTAAATCCTATAGCTGACATGATCAAAGGTTCTGGAGCACTGTGCTTTGCTCTGGATAGATTTTCTCTGTCTTTTACTCTCTCTTTGCTTTTACTTGAATAGCACCCTATATAACATGCTCTTTCACTCTTTACGTCACAGTAAAAGCCTAGTAGTAGCATCTCTACTTTTGAAAATACAACTTATCTTTGAATGAAGCAAAAGCTTGAGGATTTAATTGACTCAATGAGAGTTGAGTCTCTGGGGAACCCCAGTGATGTGAGGTTTAAGAGGACTGTTAGCCTCCACCAACACATTCCTCCCCTGCGGCTTTAGATCAGGAAACATGCACACTTACATATTTCATATTAGTTCATATAACATGTGATTTGATACATGTATGTGCACATATTTTCAACATTACATGACAGGAAAAAATATTTTAGGAGGCTATATATATATATATATTCCCCAAATGCTTGACACACACAAAGAAAACTGTTACAAAACACTTTTAAAAAGTATGGAATTTTAGAGCCATGGAAAAATACAGGATCTCATTTTTAAATCCATGAGATGATCAAAGTCATGTTGTAGTTAGTTTTGAAGCACTGTGATTTAGATAAAATGATAAAAAACTTTCTCTCTCTCACACTCTCCATACTTTCTCTTCTTCTGTCCCACTGTTCTGAACCTGTCACACAAAAATTCTGGGTCGCGCAAAAGAGGATCTTTGTCACAGGAGGGCGCACATGCACACACACACGCACTCACATGCATGCACACACACAAAAATGTGATGAGGGACAATGACATCCAGTGGCCTGGTTGCTAGGCTGCGGACGCTGCAGTAATTGCTATTTGGTCGTGTTAGTCGCCTCCCTGTTGCTTTGTGTGTGTCTGTCCGTTTGCATCCCTGTGTGTGTGCGCGCATTCACGTCCGTCTGTGCTTGTGTGTGTTTGTTGTGGATTCTCTTGCTATGACAACAACGATGAATGCCTTTTCTTCCAATTTCTCCATTCATCCACTTAAAAAAAACAAAAGAAACGAACAAAATCTTCAGCTTATGATGTTCAAACAGTCTGGAGCGTCTCTGGCCTCGACTAAAACACTAAATCCCAAACCTTCCAGGGTCTATATCCCTATCCGTGCTGTCATTCAGTTTTATTTCATGGAATCAATCTGACAAACCAAATCTTTGCTGAACACAGTTGTGTGTCAGAATAACAAACCAAGTGAGTGACTATCACAAACAAATCTGTCTATCACGCACATCTTATTTAGTTTAAAAATCACGTTTTTCATATTAGAAAACCTACTGGGAAGCTCTGGATCGTCTTGCAGCCTGTGCCGTGCTGAATGGCATAACTCGTTTAGGCAGATGGCTTTGGTCTCTGCTTGACTTGTCCTGCCAATGCTGGCCTCGCTGCATTTTAGATTAGCTTAGTCATGTGTCATGGGAGAAAGAGGAATGTAAATAAAACTAGTAGGACAAAGTCAAAGAGAGACAGAGACGGAGACGCTGTGGTGCCTTTTTGTCCAGACCAGCTGTCGTGGCAAACGGTAATGTAATTGTGGTGTAATATTTTTATCCTTTGCTCTGAAGCGTCTCCGAAGCATGAACGCACTGTGACTGTGTGAGATTAGTGTGTGCGCTGTGATGGGAACATGTAATTTTATGTATATGTTATTGAATAGAAAGTCTATCCTTTGTAGTAGCTGAGGTTTCAGCGTTCCTAAAGTCAACTCTGCATATTTGGCATCTATTAAAACTTTTGGATCTCGAGATTTGTCTCAGAGACATAACAGAATGTGCGCTTTGTGAGTGGGTGTGCCATTTATTGCGATCCTTTTGGATTACACAGAACTTCCACTCTTGTTTACACAATTGCTGAGATAAACTTACTGACTCAAGGCAGAAGAATTGGAACACATGCACACTGAGTGCTCTGTCCTCTCCTTTGCTCTGCTATCATCTTTTCAACCTCCCATCCTCTCTCTCTCTCTCTCTGTTTCTCTCTAATAGTCCCTGGTCCAGAGCTGCTCTTCAGCATGAGGGAGTGAGCACAGGGGCAGCGGGTGCACGCACACACACACACATATACACACACACACACTGTGCAAAACAATGATGCCCTGGCATTCCAGGAATGTCTCCGGGCCAATTGGAAACAGCCGTGTGTGAAAGATGAATGAATGAAAGGAGGATGAATACCTTATGAGAGCATCAGGAGTTGATAAGTGAGAGAGAAAGGGACAGAGAGACAAGAGACACAAAAAGGACACATAAAGTGAGGTGTTTCAGGTGATGAATAGGATTTTAACCTTAGGGACAATTTTAACTTTTTCATCATTTCAGTGCGAATACATTAGGGCTACATTTTGGAAAGGGTGTTTGAATACTGGACGTTCAGCCTCAGCACCTTTGAAGTTTTCAAAATACAGACATTCAGAGCCAACACAGCATTGAATCATGAATTCTATCATATCAGGCTTTAATCAAGAGCCCTGGCTTCAACATTGTAGTTTTTACTATTTTCCAGCAGATTGAGCCAATTTCCACTGGTTATTGCTGCTGTGCTATGAAGCACTGCAGTGTGTGATGTGCTGCATCAAGATCAATGCTGTTGCAAATGATTGACAGACTGAGATAAATTAATAGATTTTTTTTCTTCTTAAACAAATAAGACATGAGTGGCACAATGTGACCAAACTGGCACTTTAAGGGTTAAAGCATTCTGGAAAAACGAATGCCTTTTTGGTTAGAAAATATAACTTAATAAAAAAGTATTTAAACTTTTTATGGAAGTTTTTTGATTGCATTTTTGTCCTCTGAAGACATCACAGCAACTTTTCTAAAGTGAGGCATTAATAAATACATAAATTATGTCTTAAAAACAATTTTTATCATAACCGATAGAATTTATGGCCTAAGTCTTCATAAATAAGCTCCAGGCTGTAATAAAGCAGAATGATCCTTCAACGGGACTGCAGAGAGGTATGAATGGAAGGAGTTGTTGAAAGGTTTGCATCGACCTCCACAGCTCTGGAGGTCAGACACAGGAAGACGACCATTATACCTGGACACTTAGATCGCCCCCCCGGCCTGTCTCTCTCTCTCTCTCACACACACACACACACACATGCTCACTTAGCCACCTGACATCACAAATCGTACTCAAAGCCCGGGACTAACAGCTCATGTTTCACATGAAATAAAGCAAGATTCCCGAGCGGCTTCACACCTTTTAAACACAATCTCACCTCAAGCATTTGTTTTGACTTTTCAACTGCTTCCTTCCTCACACACAAACCTGATGGAGAAGGTGTTAGGGGAAAACACAGTTCATGATCATGTGCTCAAAAATGGAATTTGTTTGTTGTTTGTGAATTTTGACATGAGAACGCAACTATCAAATGGAAAGTTTTCACTTTCCAAACATTCCTTATAAATAATCGATGCATTTTTTAAATATTGCATCAAAAACGGGGCTGAAAAGTACAAACTCTAGCAAGGGAATCTGAGTTTGTTGTTTTTTGAGAGACACTTATTATTTCTTAGCAGGGGAGCAAATTCTTTCACTAGTCAGTGCTCCCTTCCCTTTTCTCACTTTCCTTTTTCCTCTCTCAATCCCTGCCATTTTTAACCAATTCCACGTATTCCTTCCTTTCTTTTCTCTTTATCTATACTGTTGTTTCACATTCCAATGCAGGTGAAGAGGTCCTTTGTATAGAGATAGTAAGGCAGTCAGAAAGCGCAGATGTTTGCCAAGGCTAAGCATGATCCTGCAATGTTAACAAAAGTGAAAAATGATTTGTTTCTGCCCTGCGATTTGGATCCACTACATAATTTAACGGGTTCTTCAAACTAACAAAAACACAACCTTCTTGGCTGTAACAAGAGAATACAAAACCACATCCATAAATAAGCCAGATTCCTTCAGAAAAATGAACATGTTACTGTATCATCGTCCTCATCTTTTATTGATAGCTGTATGTGCTGTGGTTCCTCCTCTGTGTGCTTAACTCGCTGCCGACCTCGGCACAAACTAGTAGCATTGAATCCAGAAGCCTGCAGGAGCCCGGCATTCCTTTCATGCTACTTCATTCTTACCGTATTTCATTATTATTTGTCTTGACAGTGCGGCGAAGATTGCCAGGAAAGTTGAGAAACAGCACAGTGCCACTCATGAGTGATTCATTCATTTAAAAGTAATCTTCTTAGTGAAACTGGGAATTTAATTTTTCAAGCTGTAGCCTCACATGCCTGGACTTCTCTCCTCACTTTGTTTCAATCCCTTTTTTAGTCGCATGCAATAGGGCCACAAGAAAGACTTGGCATCAGGCATTGCACGGACAAACAAAATCATCTGAGCGGTTTTGGTTTTGAGTTATTCTGATACATAACTGGTCCCTTAGGGATCCAGTGGTCTTGAACTCCTTCAGGAACGGGGTCAAGGCATAATTGCCTTTGTCAGGGGCACTGCAGCAGGTCAAACACTTGCTAACAGTGGATGGAGTCTAGCACTGTGTCACTCTGTAAGTAATACAGGGTGACACTAAGGCATCAATAGTCATCATCTTTCACTTTCAGAGTGGGAGATGGAGGGCAGACCAATTATTTCCCTCTGCTCTACCCTTCCCACAAATCTGACCGATTTGACAATCACTTTTTGTGTCAGGTGAGGGTCAACACTTTGTATGTCGCCCTTTATTACACTTACAAACTCTCTATGGACTTTTTTCCCCTGCCTCAGTACCACTTCAATAACAACTTCAGCAATACTTTTCTACTGAAAGAAGTGAGGGTAAAGTACAAAAGCATCACACAGATTTGAAACAAGACACTTGGCGAGAGTTGTAGGTGAATGGAAGGAATAAGGAGAAAAGGGCTATTGAGGTCGACATAATGCTGGCTCACTAATGAAACTAGAAATGGCCATTTTATCAGAGAAAATCCAGTCAGCACTACTGTGCGGTAGGCAGCGTTTTACTGTGCAAAATTGAAATTTGAGTGTGTGAAAGCTGCTGAGTTGAGATGTCTCTAGTCTCACTAAGAGGTAAAGCTCTCTGTCACCTTGGCAATAATAGCCAGAGGCTCTGTCAGTGCCGCGACAATTGCCTCTTGGCTGCCGTGTCCGTGATGGTGAAATGAGTGACAAGCTGGGATTGACCAATCGGAGGTGTCAGTCTGCCACACGCACAACCAGCTAACTGCCATCAGTCACAGCGAGCGAGGGAGATGAGACAGGCAGGTACCACCCCAATCCCCCAGCGTCTGAGTCCAAACAGCTGACTCCTTTAAATTTAGCTGTCAGATTCAAAAGCCAGACAGACAGACAGATAGACAGGAAGGCAGATAGACGGGGAGAAATCAAAAGTGTCTGGCCTGTAAAGCTCGAGGCCATTATTGTGAATTCAGCCAGCTGCTTTGTGCAGGAGCACTGCACTGCTGTCTTTTTACATACACTGTGTTCTCTTTATGGAGTTATGAAAGGTGTCGCATTACTGTGGAGGCACAAAGGCTCGTTCTGCACAGTCTGAAACCTTCAGATGCACATATCTACTGATAGAGAGAGGGCAAACAGGCAGCTACACACACACACACACACGCGCTGTGACTGCCTGAAAGCAAAGGAGCAGGCTTGAGTACACATATAGTACACAACCAACAAAACTAAAACAGCAAAAGGAGAGACACTATGTTATGCAGTTCTGTAAACCTTGGGGATATCATAACAGTTATTCTGGTAATACTGTAATGCGATTTTAATGGAATGTTTGTATGAAACTTTAAGCTCCATCAGGTCCTCCACACACCAGCTGTGCACTAGCCGCTCTAAGCCAGACCACCAGTCAGCCATGCTGGAAAACCTCAACTCTTTGCGAAATCACAGGGAGAGAGTTGAACTGACGGTGAAATGTAACTCCACCTTAACTGTATCCACAAAAAAAATGGCTGTTTACATGTATGCGCCAGTTAGTCGGCTAACGATACGGTAGCGGTGGCAATAACTCAAAACCGTGCAGGGGGAAAGGCTGCATGCTTTAAGAGATTATGGCTGAGTACAAACCCAAATTAATTTTAAATTTGGCAAGCAGCTTCAGGTGGACCTTCAGGGGAAATGAAACTATTACCTGACCTTGTTCAAAAAGAACTGCTTCAGTCAACAGGCATTTAACTAGTCAGTGGCAGTGATTCTACAATTTTTTTGTAGTATTGTATCATGTTGCAACACGTCGCCCTAATTAGGTAAAAAAAACAAAAAAAACACTGTTTGTCCATGTCCTCTAAAAGCACTTTCTGATCTGATGACTCTATCAGCAGTATTATTTGTCTGTGGCTGCCAAACTGACACAAATTAGACCATGTACAAATAAATCTTATCAGCCGACTTACAAAATTAACTAAATTGGACTAAAAAAAGGTGCTGTTACCATCATTCTGTGGTGGCATGACATGATCATGGATATATATTTAAATATATACATATATCTTGCAAAAGGTGATCCTGAATAGTCCCAATGTGACAGAGAGGGCCTGATTCAGCTGTCAATCTCACAGTCAAATCGTTACAGTGGTGAAAAATGTGGTTATGAGAACCAGGTTCATTCTATTTAGGCTATCTGATTGTCTGATTTGACATAAAATTACTTGGCTTCTCCCAATAAATCATTATTATGTGGTATAAATATCTATCTAATATATTATTTTGTATAAATACCAACTAAGTGTGCTTATGTGGGTAAAAATGAGGAGTGCTGGTCCTCAGTAATAGTGAGTAAAGGCCCATTACGACCACTTGAACTCAATCAGCAGCTCTAAAGAGTGCAGCTCTCTGCTTACTGCTGACTGCAAGCGCCGCTGTCAGTTAAGCTGTGATTCACAATGCGGTACTGACAATAATACACACATCGGCTTGCAACAGAACAGGAAGGTACTGGAGTTTAAGGTGACCCATCCATCCACCTCGACCTCCTCCCTACATGGACATTTTGGCTTTTATAATAAATACTGTCACCTGCTTCATACTTTACTCACATTGTAATTACTCTGGCTGCTCAAGGGCTTTCTCACTCCGTCATAAATGTGTCGTCGTGGGCCACTTGCTGAGATGACTGATGCTTACATTCTTCTTAGGAGGACAGTCTCCATAGTGATGGGGCTATATTGTCCTCCTTCAAGCAAAACGGATATATAAACTAACATATGAGCACCTGAAGGATGAGTGTTTCGAATGTAGGGCATAACAACAACAACATAAATATGCTTACGTATCAACATTGACCTTTTCATTCCTAGGTCAAATAGCATCATTTTGTCAAAAAAAAGAAAAAAGAAGAGAAGAGAAGGAGAATTGGGTTCAAATCCCATGTGAAAACAAAAGTAAATGGTATGATTAAAACATCACTGAACTTTGTTTTGTGCATTACTTCCAGTAGTCACAGCATCCAATACATAATCTTCTGCATCTGCGTACAATTATTTACTGTTTAAGCTGTCTTTTATTCAGCTTACCAGGAAGTCTTTTGCCCTAAACCTCAATCAGTGGTTTTGTAGCTGAAATTCAATGAAACTGAAGCCTATTTACAACCGTGAACCGTATAGTGATGTGTGTTCTCCATTAGTTAGAATTCGTATAGAGAGAGAAAGTCCATGTAAGAAGGAGGATAACAGGGAGGACAGAGTTCAAAACATGACTTTCACCCCCGTGTTGGAAGTCAAAAGTCAACCTTGACTTAATTGATTACTTAACCCTAATAGGATATGTGACTTCATTACATAATGAGAGATTTCTTATTGTCCAACCAAAACTGATGTTGTTGTTTCAAAACAAAACATAACACTGCAGCCGCAGTGGATCAACAACAACAACAGAAAAAAGATCTTATTTACATCAGGCACAAGAGATAATATCAGATGCTGAAGTTGGATGTGAACTTTTCTCTCCACAGTTGTTAAATTCCCTTCAGCTCAGAGTAGATTGACCTGGTCACTGCGCATCACAGATGTGATTTATTGCTTGTCAGCCAAGAGCAAGATTCACAGCAAGGAAATGACAGCGTGAAGAATAAAGGATGCATCCCGTCTAATACGCTGTAACGTGTCCTTCTGTGGAGATTCCAAAGTAGATAGTGCAATCATAAAATTCAATTCCCTCGTCCTTGAGAGAAAATGTCCCTAACTTTTCAGTCTCGAAGGCGAGAATGGGCAAGGAGCGGAGCTAAATTGAAGCAATAAAGCAAGTAGGAGTCAGTCTACATGGTTAAATGAAGGAACAAACAGTGATCTCATTCCCTCAGCAGCATTTTGGCACAGGCACAACCACAACAGGATGCTCTTATCACACCTATTCTCATTCCTCTGAGTCCTGTTTGGATTCAACAGCAAGAAGAAGTAAACACACAGGCTGAAGCCTCAGTTTGGAGATGTTTTTTTAAAGATTTTATCCCCCTTCTTTCATTTCTCTCTCAGCCAACTCCACCTCCTGTAGTTGATTTTGTGATATGAAAAAAAAATTGGGAGCAGAGAACACCAACACTCAACAGAAAATGGGAAATATTAGCTTTTTTTTTTCCCTTCCCTGAAGAATTAATAATATGAAATCAACTTAAATGAATCCCTGAGATAGTTGGGGCCAGATTCCCTATGAAATCAGATTAAATGATAAACAGCTTGCAGACCAGAGCGGCCTCTGTTTACATTTTGCCAAGGCAGAGTTTAGCAGTGAGCAGCATGTTAGCCAGTTAAAGGGATTATAAAAAAGATTTTTCTTCAGATAATTTTATTATTGATGTTATATTTTGTAGTCATGGCTAATGCTAAGGAGGGATCAGCAAAGACTGAAAAGGTATAAAGAAATTGTGAAGCTCATTTATAGTTTTATTTCTATTATTTTTTCTGTTATAACCGCATCTCTGGAAAAAAAACTACAGCAGCTGCACTGCCTGTTCTATAGAAGATACTTCTTTAGATGCATTCTCTTGATTCCTTTTGATAAGAAATGGCAGCACATTATTCGTTAAATTGTCGACATTACGAGTCTGTGGATTAGAATGTAGATGGAGCTCATTACTGGATGCCGGCCCCTAGTTTAAAAATCATTATTACAGTCATTATTTAAAGCGCAAATGCAAATGCTGTGTATATCACATGAAGATCAATAGATTCAGAGTCAGAGAGGCATGAAAGGAACCTTCTCATGCCTTCAGTCTCTTTATGTGTCCCCTTTTCTGCCCTTTTTTCCTCTCTAATCATCTTCCATCATCGCTTCTTTCAATTCCAACCCACCACCCTGTTTTCTGCAGTAAGTTCAAATCACTGGTATCAAACAACCCCGACCTCACGACCCATCATTAGTTGATTACAATCTGCTTTATTGGTGCCTGAACTGTATTACAGGGCTTTGAGATGGTAACCTGTCATTATATATTATCCGCTGAGTTGTTTTAAATGGTATTGGACTGAACAAATTATTTGTATGTGTGTGTGTGTGTAATGTTGTACATAGTTCAGTAAAAGATTGTCTTCTTTTAATTCTACATTATTTTACAGAGCAAACTCTGCATAGGGATAAAAACATTAAGCGAGACGCTGGCAGACGGTGAGGGAGACATGGGGGGGTGT
>CAFUXE010001001.1:532411-545404 GCA_903364295.1 Serranus cabrilla | reverse complement strand
CACACACACTTGCACACTAAACACCAAATCCCATCTCAACCGCCATCCTGAGCTCCCATACTGTTCTCATGTTTTTTTTCCTCCCCTCATGCATAGCTTCCTCCTCTCCCCTGCTTCCCCTTTACTTTTTTTCTCCTCTCCATCGCTCCTCACACTAAACATAAGGTGACAGGTCCGTGGCCAGAGAGGGAGAGATCAACACGGAGGGAAAGAAAGAGGGAGACGGAGGGTGATCAACCTTTTCACAAGAGGAGAGGGAACGGGATAAAGATTAAACAGATTTTAGTTTGAGAAATATGGAGGCTAATAGGGGAGACTGTTGTAAAATTCTAACTAGCTCAGGATTTAAACTGTTGTACTCCACTTCCAAAAATCAGTGGATACCCAAACCCACATGTGATTGTATGTAGGAAAACTTTACACAAAACTTTGGAAACTGGAAACAGCTCATAGTTTGTGTTCCAGTTCATCCTAAAGGCGCCGGGTGGGACTGAGGTCAGGGATCTGTTCAGGCCAAGTGGTTCCACATCAGGGCTGGACTGGCCATCTACCGGTGGGCTGGCAGGTCTTTTGGGCCAAACAACATTTTTCTTTATCATTTTCATTAATTAATTAATCTATTTTGGTTGACTGATTGCCCGATGGCCCTCTCTGCTGTCAATCAATCAATCAGTCAAGCCATGGCCCGACAGGATTTTTTGGCTGAACAACCTCTTTTTTTTGTCATCTGTCTTGCCATAGGTGAAAAACAAACAAACAAGAAAACATGGCCATAGTCAAGAATTGTCAAGTTGAATCAGGAAAGCTACTTTCCCAAACTGTTGCAGCAGTTGTGTGTGCATGTGGCTGCAGGCTTTTCTTCCAACCACCCTGGACTAAAAAAAATCTTTGATGCAGTGTAAGATTTCCCTTATTTGGCACCACGAAAACAGCCACAACAATGTCCACATAGTTTTGGATATATGGTGTTTCAAAATGTATTTAACCTAAATATAACGTAGAACAGACATTTAACTATTTACTTCAAAAGAAATTAGTGATTGTTGTTAGCTGGCGGGCTAAGTTTGCTAGCTAGCTTGGTTGTCTTTAGACAACCAAGCTGATGGCTGATGGCTCTACAAATAACTTAAACCACTATGCATGCCTGAATGGGAATGCCCATTCTATGGCTTTATCACTGTACTATGCATAACATGACCTGTTTTATCATTAAATACATTTTCTTAATATAAGGATAACTATCCGACTGTAGCCGAGTTGACGTCACGATAATTCCACAGCAGCTATAGTGGAGTTTATCATTTTACCCTGACTTTCAACAATGATACTGTGAGGAATCCATCAGAACAGAGAAAGAGGCACAATTGCTCCTCTGACAGTGCAGTTGCAGCCACATCTTGCTTTTTGAATAACAGACTCGCTTTTTCTCTCATGGAAAATCTGCCTGTTTTATTGCTCGGCCTTCCTAAATATAAAATCCACAGCTGAATGTCACACATCTTCATATTTTCTGGAGGTTGCAGAGAGGCATTCTGGGAAACGCAGTAGTAAAATCTAGAAGTAAATCTGCCTGTTCTGATAAATGGTACTCTGCTCAGTTAAGTGCCCAGTACATGACCTCACTGCCACGTGCATATGAGTCCATGCAACAGATGGTATAATAAATTACAGACTGAATCAGAGGTAAAATTAGAGAGGAGCGAGGGAGAGGAGGGAGGAGTGGGAGAGTGATGCGCTGTCAGAGGATGAAGAAAGAGAGAGATGTTCCTCTGATGCATCATGGGAGACCACATGGAAAGCCAATAAATACAGTGTTTTCTCAGACAGCAGCATCTGACTTCATGGCCTGTTACATTTTCAAGTGTGATTAGGATATGTGATTTCTTGACAGGCTGCCTCATCTGTGAGAGCGTTCTGCAGCTGTGTGATGTTAAAACAGGGATCCTTTTGATGTTGCGCATTGACAGTTTTGAGGATTTTTAAAAAGAAACTTGACATAAATCAAAAAACTATCTGCTAATCTGGTCTGAGCTTGTAGGCTGGTGTGGTGGGCGGACATGCTCATACTGACAGCAACCTGTTTACTATGGATTAGCCAAATTTCTGGCTTTTAACACCAAGTTATGTAAGTGATAAACATTCAGCACTGAAAAAGTACAGAGTTTGTCTCTTTCTTTAAAAACATAATCATATAAAAGTGATTTAGTTTCAGTCTTTTTCTCCTATTGACAGAAACCCTATTTAAAAATGAACCTTTCCATACACTGCAGTCAAACCAAACCAATTGTATGCAGCAGGTATAAGAGTAAAAAAAACAATATATGAACCATGTTTGATGCTCTATCTTCCATTCATACAAAACAACGACTGTCTGTCCGATTTAAATCTAGCAAATTATTCCTGTGTGATCCCAGAAGGAGGAGAAAAAGAAATTAATGAATGGAAATTGACAAGGTAAAGAGGGATAAAGGTAAAAAGTGGACAATAAACGTGGAGCTTATAGCCTGTGCAAAGTATTGTTGCCTTAAACCCCTAAAATCCTCTTATCAGACACACACAGAGGACAAACCTGCTCTTTATGATGTTCAAACAACAGGCTGGCAGGTTAAAACACAGCTATAATACACAGCTGTTGTAAAGTTTAGTGAGTGTTTTTATCTTGTTCTCAGCAGAGATATTTCATTGTATTTACATTCAGCTTATTTTCCTGCAGGGTCAAATGTCTCTTTTAAACACTGTATGGATGTTGTGATTTGATCTGAAAACTGAAACGTATTACCCTGTGAAGTGAGGCAGCCACACTCCACTTCACATAAGAAGACTCCCTTTTATTGCATAATAAGTAATAACACAACTTAATTATAAAGGGTCAAGGACTCACTTTGTCAGTTCAGGTGAAAAAAATCGAACCATCAGAGAAACACAAATGCACGAAGAAAATCATCATAAAGAAGCAAACTTCACCCACCATTAAACCCATTTAACCAATTTCCTTTATTGTGCTTTTATTTCCTGTCCGCCATTAAAAAAGAAACAAGTTGGTAATTCAGTATTTGTAAGCGTATTTGAGGCTGTGTTATTTCAGGAATTCAAAGGATATGTTTTCAGCTTTGCTCATTATTTGGAGATGACGACGGTAAACAAATTACTGTGGCGCCATTTCAAGGTGTCTGAACCTTAATTACATTTTTAATAAACTCCCTGATATGCATGCGTATGAGTGTTTACGCACACAAATTACCCGCTAGGAAAAAGGCATTTTATGTGTGTGCCTCTCTGCTTTCGCTAAAGGGTAATTTGTGGACACACAGCGCAGATACAGTGTACACACACACAGACACACACATGGATGGCCAGATGCTACATGGGCCGTATCTGGTGAACTCGAAGACACGTTGATATTGAAGCTTCTAATGGCCATCATTAATCACATGATACTAAATCACTTTAGAGATAGAGTGGGGGGGGGGGTGTAAAATGAGAAATATGATAGAAGAGCAGGCAGAGTGAAAATGAGTTTAAGAAAGAGGAGAATAAAAGTAAGAGACATGAGAGAGCAGAGGAAGAGATTCCCCGATCAATAACTGATTTTACAGATCACACACCGACTCATTACTTATTTATTATTTCTTGCCTCATGTAATAACATGTTTGTGATCGCAGCTAACAGTAGCACTGGTGTATTACAAAATGTGTGTGTAGCCTCTGAGATGATATTACTACCCAGTTCGAGGACATGCAGGACAATACAGGTATGCACTAACAATATTTAGAACATGATGAAAAATGCTGGAAAATATTATAGTTGTGTTGCTCCCATTTGCAGTTAAGTTATTCTGGCACTGACTACCAGAGATTGTTGTACTTTTAGAGCTAAATCCTGCAAAGCGAAGACTGCAACCCAGATTCTGCTTTCAGTCCAATGTTGCTGTGTCACATAATCCTGATGCAAACGATTCAATAAGATGCAATATTGTTATTATTTTATGAACAATCCTAGTGGTAATACAATAACCTCTATATGATATTACGCAGCCCTAACTTGTCACCGAACCAATTCCAGAAAAAGTTGCCATGCATAATAATCCATAATAAAAATATAGACCATAAGGGAACAGAAAAGTACAGTTTGGAGTAGAACAAAACAGAAGAGAACAGAAGAGAACAGAACAGAAGCATGTAGAGGGGAACAGATTAGAATGAAAGAATATAACAATATAGAAGAGAAGAGGAGAGTATAGAATAGAAGGGAAGAGAACAGATAAACAAGTGTGAGAGACTGTCTTTCCTCCCTCCAGCTTGTGGCCTGCTGTTTGTGTGGCGAGACCAAAGGCAGCACCCATATCATTAGCTGTGCAGACGTACGAACACATCCCATTTATAAACAGTCAACAACACCGAGGCAAAACACTTCAGCCTTGAACGTGACCCAAAAACCAAAAGGCACACATCAGCACGGCTGCCATCAGAATGAGTAGCTTCACTGTGTATGTGTGTGTGTGTGTGTGTGTGTTTGTGAACACATCACATAACCACTGTGTGAAGGGTAAATGACTGGTTTTGATACTGCCAAGGGAAATTCCCCGGTCAGATTATACACAGATCAATTTTCATGTGGGTTTAGGGGTATTCAGACGTTGCTATGCATTTATCATTGCTTGTGCTTAAGTACACACACAAGTATGCACATGACCGCATATACAACATCCTGAATATGAACACTGAGACACACATACACACAAATTAAATGGATTACTTTCACCATGACAGTCTTTGCCTGTTATTCTGTTGTGTCATTGAAAACTGTTATCTGTTCGACCTCTATTTCTAAAGGAAATCAATAAGCTAAGTAAACATGATTATCAAAAAACACCCTTTAATTGGAATGTCTTATAGACATTTATGGATGTTTGCATGTGGTACACGGGAGATACTGTAGAACATTTGTTAAGTGCAAGTAAAGATTAATCCTTTAAGTTGGCAGCCGCCTGCTTTACATTTTGCATTAGCATTTCCCACACTTAGCGGGCGCTCCTATACACAGCGACTTACAATGAGTGCTTTAACATAGAGGCAAGGTAGGAAAATGTTTTTCCTTTAAATGCAAAAGCAAGGTCAGGTGCAGTGAGGAATGGATGCTAGGACAGAAGAACGTGAAGGGATTCTTCAAGAGCGGTGTTTTCTATTCATGAGGGAAGACAGGGAGTGACTGTCAGTCTGTCTGGAGCAGGAGGGCCGCTCGCCCCGCTGAAGAGCAGAAGCTGAGAGGAGGTGAAGCAATGACACAGTGGCTACAAGGAAGGGACACAAGTATACACAGGCTGCAGAGTGGTGCTTTGATGCACTACAGTGAGACAATGCTTGTATGCCCCACCAGGACTTTAAATGTGATGCTGGAGGGCCAACAGCAGGCACTGGAGGTAAGGAATGTTAGGGTCAACATAGTGCGACCATTGGGTGGATTTACAATAAACTTAATCTGGAAACTCCACTTTCATATCAGTCATCCAACATCACATTTAAACTACTTTCCTCGTGTCTCTCAGGTCATGTTGTTGTCCTAAATGCCATTGTTGTAAAATAACTCCTAGTTCTCTCATGCAACTCTGACCCTTGGTTTAAAAATGCGTCTTCGGTGATCGGATCACAAGTGGTCAGCGCTAAATACAAGTGAGTCACGGTCCAAGACGCATTGTGATTGGATTACTCAAACCACTTGGTCTGGAATGCATTTGACTACTAATAATTTGTAAACAAAGATGCATCCTGATGCATCCCTGACAAGGATGTAACAGGATAATATGTCATCGATGCAACCATATGGTGGTGGTGGCAACAAGAGACTGATGACAAAATTATGAACTGCAAACACTTGTCCTGGGCCACACAGTGATGTAGTGGTTAGCACTCTTGCCTCACAGCAAGTGAGTTTGCATGTTCTCCCCGTGTGTATGGGTTCTCTCCGCGTACTCCAGCTTCCTCCCACAGTCCAAAAACATGCAGCTTAGGTTTAATTGGTTACTCTAAATTGCCTGTAGGAGTGAATGAGAGCATGAATGGATGTCTGTATCTATGTGTCAGCCCTGCAATAGACTGGCTTCCTGTCCAGGGTGTAAGCTGCCTCTCACCAAATGCAGCTGGGATCGGCTCCTTAGCGACCCGGGTTCGGATAATCGGTTAAGGATAAAGAATGAATGAATGAATGTCCTGCCTCCTGCATGCTCTACCCAAGTGCCACCCCAGACCTAAACCAAAAGAAGGATTCCAAGTAAGAGAGAATGTTGTGTCCAATGTTACTTTGTGTCAAGCTTATCTGACCGAGCAACAGAAGCTAAAGGAGGGCAGGACTCTGATCTTGGTCTGTGTTCCAAGAAAGCCTGAATAGCCATTAAACCAAAGATCAAATGAATGAGGACATCCTGCATCACATTACTCTGGTGCCTTCAGTCTATGACACCAGTATATAATCGAATAAATTATGTTCCATTTACCCATGAGGCCATTAATCCCAGTTTAATGGTTTAGCTTTGCATCTCAATTCACTTCCAATAGCCTGTAATACCTTCTACCTCTTAGGACAGAAGGATAAGTAATGTTCTATGAAAGTTTGATCCTCACATGTGTTTCAAAAGCTGTACACATTGCCCTTGACATTGCTATAGCCTGCATTATGAATTTTATAATAGGCAACTGCCCGGCTTCCTATATCCAAAGGATTTCAGAAGATATGAAAAATTGTTGTCATGTAGAACCCTCAAATGAATAATTCATTCTTTTCAAACTGCAATGGACAGCAGACATTGTCTCTGAGGAAATGTGTCTCGAGCCTGGAAACGAGTTAGACCGTTGAGATTGAATTCTGTAATGACACTTGCGGCGAGATCTAATAAGCTGCTCTAATACCTTTTCTAAAAGGGTATTTGACGCTGGAGGTGTTTGACGTTAGCCCGCCATTAACCTGGAGGTCACAGGATCAAGACAGTAAGGACAAAGGCGGAATTTTCTGCACATGGAAGGGATCGGAGAGGGATAGATTTTATCCCTACTACATCTATTACACCAATCAAGTTATGTATTATATCTCTTCCTTTCATCATGGTTTTACTTTAGTATAACATCCAGTGACATCATAATTAAAGACCTCTGTGTTTGTGACATGGTTGCACACACACAGTCTGCACACCGTTGGACATATTCTCAAAGCAACATTTACGGATGTCTGAGACGTGTTCATCTTCAAAGCTGGATTACATTTCAAAGTCAACTATTAAGTCAGATCCTTTCATTTAGTTTCAAATGAACGATACACCTATAATTAGCTTTAAAACCATAAATGTTAGGGAGAGCTGCAATAACACCCAGCAGCATGTTCGACTACGCTCCCAGACGGTGATCCTGGCATTAAATGGATCAGTTCATACACGTGTACCTACATATGCTGAAAATAATCTTAATATCTGCTGGGAAAAAGTGCGCGCTATGTGTTCATGCATCTTACATATTGTGTGTGTCCATTCTCAGTTGAGTGTGTGTAAGAGTGACTGAGTGTACGTCTCGCTGGGAGTGTTATGTATCTAATTGCTGTATGCTTTAATAATTTACATTCCCTACTCTCTGATGCCCATCATTAAGAAATGAGGGAATTACCCTCAGCTGTATGAGTGCGTGCACGCGGGAGTGTGCACTATGATTGTGTCTGTGGTTGTGTTCTTCGCTGTACTCACACATCTATAAAAAAGTGTGCGTTTGAGCTTATATTGTTGGGGGAGTTTGCATGCGTGCATGTGTATGCAGATCACTGACAGACCATGCCTCTGTGCGCTCATGACTGTGTGCGTGCATGCATGGCCCTCGTGTGTGTAAGTGTGTGTGTTCTCTAAACCTCTTCCGACCATTACGGTAAGTGTACATTATTCATTGTGGCCTGCCAAGATCATTATCAACAGAGAGCAAAGATGGACAGAAGGAAATGAAAGGCTGCTTGGAGGAGCAGCGGAAGCACGTTTGGTCCTGTTAGATAAATCACACAACATTTCACCTTGTGTCACCAGCTCCCGCTTAATCATACCGTAGTTTATCTCATTTCTTAGTATCACATCACCTGAACTCAAATGTTCCTGAATGTTTTTGTTTTAAATTCACCCTCAAGATGCTTCATGTTGTCTATTGTTTTACAGCTGACATTAAACCAAAGCTTCCATTGAAATCTCAACCCATGAAAAAGGTATTACAGAGAGCTTTATTGCGTATGGCATTTCTACACATTCCCCTGTAACACTGTCATAACATGTGTGCATAAACTTACTGATGCTTACACAGCTTGTTGGTGAAAAAGGCTAATCCATGTGCTCATGAAAAGTATTAAGTCTAAAAACTCCCTAGCCAGCTACCTCACTGCTTAAAACTATGGAAGCCAATTCCACTCTGTTCTGTTGTCTTCTATTCTGCCCACTGAATGAAAACACACACAATTTGCCTCTTGGTTATTAATACAGTAACAAGCCATTCGGGAAATAACTTTATGTCATGGGTCCACTGGTTGCTGAATCATTTTCTAACAGATTTTGCTCGTGGGATCTGATTCGATGTGAGTCTTGCACAAAAGGTCAGTTGAACATACAAAAAATGGAAAAGCCATGGTAAAACAGACAATTTAACATATATGGAGATACAATTTCACAATAAATAAATGCATTGGTTAAATGGATGTTTTCTGAATGTTCTTTCCAGTAATCTTTCCAGGAAAATATTTCCAAACAGGTCAAATAAAGCATTACAGTAGCAGGAAATTTAGCAAGTCAGTTAATATGCACTTTCTGAACCCATTGGCTATCAATCTGACAACGATTTAGCCTCTAGGGGCAACGGCCAATATTCAATGGTTGCGGTGTAGCCAGCAGACATCTGGATAATGAACATCCATGCAGGTCAAGTTCTCCTTTCCTTCCTTTTCCTTGCTAATAAGCTAAATCTTTGTCAGAAAATAGTAATGGGTTCTCAAATTGCATTTCTGCCTGCTCTGTTCTGTTGCTCTCCATACAGCCAACCACAGCATACTCAAACATGATTGGCCAATACCACTCAGGCTACAAACTGACTACAAATGACAACCAGAAGCTTGATATGCTGAATGTGTTTATAGTTAACGTTCAGCTACGACCCACCAGTAATGTTAGCATCAATTATTTAAAAATGAGAAAAATGCTGAACATTCAACAAATTGACATATAAACACAAAAATACTCAACTGTGTGAGAGCCAGAGTAATGATTCCTGTCAACAGGAGCATGTTTATTGCATGTGGATGATCCTGCTGAAATGTATTTACTAGAATCACAGTCGGAGGCTCACAGCCCCCGCTGGCCAAAACCTATGGAGCCACAACGTCTCTGCCAGAATGTGTGATCAAACATAATGTTTATGATGCTCAAATCATCTCTCACACTTAATAAACTGAAGGTTCTATGAAAGTGTTCAAGCCTACTTTTTATCAACTGTTTTCCCCCTTTGCTTGGCATTTCAAATAAGCAATATTCTTGAATCAGGCCATAATAATGCCTTGCATGCCCAGTGCAACAGCGCAACGTTATTAATAATTCTGTCGTTCATTTCCCAAAAGTATTTTCACACTGTCAACTATGTCTCTTTTCATTGTAAGTCAGTACTAGAAAATGCCAGTGGGATACGCTGCCTAAAGCAAAAGTGAATTAGCTTAATTATTTCTTAATAAGCTTTACTGAGATAATGCAACAGGACCGCAGAGGCGAGACAGCCCATTTCAATTTTATTCTTAAGCATTAAAAAAATTATAAAAAATGCATTTGAGACAGACAGAGACAATATAAAGGGGCCGAACTGTGTGTGAGGTAAGAATATAGAGATATACATAAAGGGGCCAATATGTTTTTCAAATCTAATCTTCAATGCTGAACGTCCACATAATTTGCAAATGACAACACTGAATTTATGTGATTACACAGAGTAAACATCTGCTGCCATTATGACACTGGTTGTCACAGAAACAAGTGAGGCGTGAAAATGCTGAGTAAGGGCACATTTCCAGCACCCCATTAGCATGGATGCATTTTTCTCTGTAGCATCTAGCAGCAGGAGGCGTGTCATACACTAGATTATTTATTTGTCTGGGCTGTGCTACTCCCTTGTTGACTGCGTTTTCAAAAATTATGAAATATAAAAGTCTGATCTGAAACAAATTGCATTTTGCTGCTCAGATGTTGGAAGAAAGAAACTGGCTCAAATTGAAAAAAAAAGAAAGAAAGAAAGATACATATCGGAGGCAAATTGACAGAAAGGACACTCGGAGAATGAGAAAATGGGGTCTGTAAAAGAGAGAGGCTTAGAGGAAAAAGAAGCAAAGAGGAGTCAAGAGGGAGAGAGAGAAGACAGACAGACAGAAAGCAGAGGGAGGGCGAGGGAGAAATGAGAAAGCAAACTGAGCATGGAGATGCAGGCGGACTCAGTAGACTGTAGTATTGCTTTGATGATTTCATCTTTCTCTCTGATTAGCACACAATAACTTTCCCCTCCAGAGATGCTGAAAGAAATCTCAAATTATTTCTTTTCTCTTCTGAGTTTTCTGATACGGTTAATCTGTCTTTATCGCGCACCTACAGACAAACGTGTGCATGTGTGTGTGTGTGTGTGTGTGCATACAAGTGTTCTAAACAGCCTCGAAGCATGATTACGTATAATTTTCTCTGTAATTAAGGTAGTGAAGGAATGGTTTTAGCTGCTTCATGAATTAGTTCCTTGTGCAATCTTACAATGTTTGTGACGTTTAGCAGATTGTTCAGAGCATTTACAGATAAGGTGAGGTTAAGTAACAAATGTCACCTGTCGCTGACAGGCTCTACAAATGTGTTATTCACTCAGAACAGTGAAAGGATGCATATGGCAGATAATTTCATGGTGGATGGATGCAAACTAAAATAGCATCAGAATGCTTTCAGACAGAATTTACAGTAATGTATGCCAAGGCAGTACAGTCCTTTAAATGTGTTCTGTGGATTATAGAACATTTTTAGGTTTTTGCAGTGTGTAAGCGCTTTGTGCAGGGCCATATGAACAGAAAAAAACAACTGGGGGAACATCTGGAGGAGGCGATGGTGGCAGGATTGAGTGTGCTGTAATTTATCAATACAAGGTTCACATCCAGTAAAAGCACAACATTATAATGCAGATAGCAGCAAATAATTATGTTGCAGCCAATCCACATAGAAAACATTATTTTCATTTCTGTCATTCCGACGAATCAAAAATATAAGCTTAGACATCAAAACTATGATGGAACACATGCAATTATGTAGTGAACAAAAAAGTGTTACAACCCAGAATATGTTTTATATTTTAGATTATTCAAAGTGACCTTTCGCTTCGATGGATTCAAACACATTAAGAAAGAAAGAAATGTCATCAAAACAAAAGGTGGCTATTCCAAGAATCTAAAATATAAAACATATTCTGGTCTGTTTTTCTTTAATTACACAATACAATATGTGTTCTTTCAACGTTCTGACGTCCTCTGGATTCATCTACGATGTTGGAAATAAAGATAAACCATTGGAAGAGAGGTTGTATCGAAGCTTTTTTTTGGCACTGCATATTTTGAACTATATCTACACTGACTGATCAAGGCTCCCAGTCTGTCTGTGAGCTGAGCTGAGTCAGATTCCCTGCACTCTTTAATGCAGGCGGGGAACTAAAATATATGAATCAAAACATACAAACTGTAGATTTCTTCCCATGGAGCCAACATAAAAATTGGTTCAGTGAATTTGTGCTGTCAGTCAGGCTGATAAAGGCAGGTTGGTCAGCCTGTCCACTCAGCTCCACAGGAGCTGCTGAATCTACTCTTTTGATTAACATAATATGACTTTACAGGGCAAACATTGGCGGAAGAATTAAATGTTCAAACGAAATGACATATGTAAAGAAGAAAAAAAACGATTCCACTGAAGTAAGGTCCATATTTAAGCTTTTGGAGTTAGCTTTAGTCAAAATAATGCTCCAAAATGACGTAGAATTTGTATAGTTTTACGCCAAAAATCTTTATTGGGGAAGGACACCTAAACCCAAACAGCTTTATTCCTTCTAAAACCCAGCTAAAGCCCTGGATAAACAAACATGCTGCTTGTTAGTGCTGATTATGAAAGCTATATGGCATTGTGCAAAGTGTGAAGTGAGTCAGGCTATGACATTTTGCAGGAGTTTAAGTGTATGCGTCATCCAAATGTTTTCAAGAACAATAGCAGCGCGAGTTCCCCATTAGTAAACATCACTTATATATTTCTGAGTGTTTTTCCCTCATTGAGATGCAGACAGTTATTCCAACAGTGAATCAAAGTCGAGTTTCACACCTGTGATTAGTGGCAAAGACTTTGGGGTAACAGGGATACAGACATTCTTTATAAGTGCTCTTTAAATTTAAACCGAAAGGTTACTTGTAATATTGAGCCGGCTTCGTCACAACAATGTGCTGTTTGATGACATTTGTGGTTGTGTTGAATTGTGTCAATTTAAATCACTGTACAGACTGAAGAATGCATTTGTATCTGCAACTGTCTAATGACTTCATCAACAGCTTATAAAACCCACAATGACTGAAACCAATCCAAGGCTAACTGAATGTTTTTCAAATTAAAGGCAAAAAATTATGTTTTTGCAGTTGCTGAAGGGTTAAGTCAATCAAAGCAACAAAGATTTCACCTCAGAGCAGAGCTGCATTTCATGGGATTCTGTGTGATTTGCCCTCATAAACACTTGAAAGCTAACGAGGCAAATTTAGGCAGATGAAATGAACAGGTACGCTACATAATGTGAGATGAAAAAACACTGAGAGGATGAATGACTGGATAAAAAAAAAAGCAGAGTGTGAAGTTGAAAGAGAAAGAAACACAGTAGAAGGAGCAGAGTGAAAGGAATGATGGAAAGAGGAAGTAAGCGGCCATGCAAGTACACACACACACACACACA
>CAFUXE010001001.1:502742-525418 GCA_903364295.1 Serranus cabrilla | reverse complement strand
TGAACAGAGTTGTGGAGGGATGAAATGAAAAATTATGTAAAAGAAAGAAGAAAGAAAAAAGACAAAAATACTGGACTCAAGTCTTGAGAAAAGTCTACCTTGGCTGAGCTTCACAGCTTTTTGGATCTTAATGTGTATATGCCTACAGGTGCTCCTTTGCATTGAATCCACAGACAGTGTGAGCTCTAATCTGACATATAAATGCATATAATAGTATTTTTCTGAAGCCTTAACCTTGCTAAAGATTTTTGCCACACCATCTCTCTTTGATACAGCAGCACTGAGAGAAAGGGGAAAAGGGAAAACAATCTGTCTTGCCAGATTACTCCTGATACCCAACGGATACAAAGAGGCCAAAGCACACAATGATTCTTTTTTTTAATATGTTTGAGTTTCCCTCATGGCTTCCCATTGACTTCTTAAAGCGGGCCCATTTTCCCATTTGTTATGGTTGTCTGCTACAATAAAGTGATGGGAGTTGCTGTTGTCCTGCAAATAGAGCAAAAAATTGAGAGGGAAGGAATTGGGCGATATGGAGCGGAACAAAAGAGGCGAAAGAGAGAGAAGGGAGAGAAATATAGTGACAATGATGCTAGGGAGGAATATTCAGATGTTTAGTACAATACTGAAGGTACAGAGGACAGTGGAGACAGATGGGTATTCACTGAGGTATACTCATTTGACATTTCTTTCCTTGTTCCAAGCTGTTACTGAACAGTAAACGTACTGTGGCTTGATTAATGCTTCATATTCTCAACAGGCAAATAGTTCAGTTAATGCCTTATTGATAACTGCAAGAATGTCTGTTTTTTGTCTTTAAAGGAGTATGGTACTGTATAATTATAATGGAGTGGCATAATGTTCTCGTCTGACTTAAGGACACTGGTTGACTCGGGGAAAGGGTGTGGGGGTGTTTCCACAATGTTTGAAAAAACAACAACAAAAAAACACCACAATGTGATAAAAAATAGGAATGAATCATCTAAAGGGGACCCATGAATGGAGAAAACATGATAAAGTGCCCCAAAAGTTGCCCAAATGTGTTGTCAAGTGGCCTCGCAGTGAGTAATATGTGCCCTCTAAGATGCCCTTCTATTAGAGAAAACATGGCGATGCCCTCTAGGCTTCCTGTAAATGGATGATAAAGGAGGATAAAACGGGATGATACATGCTTGAAAATGTTCTGCGCACTGATTCTCCACCGCATGGAGCTGGAGCTGTCAATTTGTTAGAAATATATAGAACCAAAGCATTCTACCACTATGTCACCAATATTTACTTGATGAGACAGGCTATTCCTTAATAAAACTGTTACCTGTTTGTATTTGCCACTCTCCAGATCCTCCCTCCCAAACATGCTTTAGAGTTTTTAAGTCTTTGAAATACTCATTTCACTGAGCTGCCTCTCCCGCTGACAGGAACAGGAGCTGAGAGACCAGCTGAGGTTGACAAACTGTTGAGTTAAATTCTAAAGCCGTGTAAATCCTCCGTGCAGGTATTTGCTATTTATTATGATTGACCGAGTACTGGGACAAGCAAGGAGAGTAATTAAAATGGAAGCTGAGTAGTTCTAGCGGTGCCCTTACATGTGGGGGGCAAATACTTCCTGGTTTAAACAGGAAGTCCCAGAGGAGATGGAGCTCTACGTGTTCCCCCTCCTCCATAGCGATCTGTCTGCAAGGAGACAAGACAATTCCATTACCCAGCGATGTAGCACGGGTCCCCTGAGTGTGTGTGTGTGTGTGTGTGTGTGTGTGGAGGGGGGGTACACACAAAAACAAGCTGCCCACGGAAAGGAAATAGATACCACTTGCTGTGTGTATGTGTGTGTGTGCGAGTGGAAATAAGTTGCCTGAGGGTAAGAGATGCACATCACTCTAACAAGAGAACTCACTCCTTCAACTCATCTTCAGTGAGGCTGAAGGCAACCAATCAGTGTGTGTGTGTACGTGCGTGTGTTTGAACTGCTTTATAGGCTGCGTTTGGGACAAACATTTGATTTAACCAACTGAGTAGGAATGGATGATCTAACGGAGCACTTCTTTCCTGTGCCCACTTTAATTTTAATGACGTTTTATCCTTTGGTTACACTGGAACTGAGGGCTACATGTATTAGTTATTGATTAAGCTTAGAGTGAGACTCCAGAGAGAGAACATGTGTCACTGCAGTGTCCTTGAATGTAGCCCTAATGTGCTTCTTGCTGCCATTTGGATTCTTTTGATACTAGTGATAAAATATCCAATGTTGGTACCAATGCCAAGAAAGTACTTTTTTTTAATAAAAAATATTTAACCTTTTTTTGTTCCATTTTCTTTTATACAAATAAGCCATAGATCTCAAACATTGTCTAAAAACTAAATATTCTTAAATTTGCACATTTGGATTTCTGAACTTTCTGTGCCAGCGGAACATTAAAAATTTCTGTGAAATCCCTTTATTCTACATTTCACCCAACAATAAACCGTTAAATAAATAGATCCTGTTAAAAACATTTAATTCTACTGCACTGCTCAGCTTAACTGGGCGACCATGATTGATTTTGCTGACATAAAAGGTGAAAATCAGACAGAACAGCAAGTTGGAAGTAGAGGTTGTAAAAATACAAATAGTTTGATATGTATAGCATGTGGAGACTCATTTTTACCCTGAATATTCATGAGCATTGTTCCATTTTTATGATGTATGTCGCAAAAAATGTGGCTCAAAAGGCATTTTTTGAGTTGTTTACACTTCTAGCCATGATTGTGTGGATTGCACAGAGCTGCAGGAATTCTCTAATAGTCTGCAAATGTCTGTCCTCTCATGTTGTAAATCTATTATGCTGGGGGTGTATACTGTATTCTTTAGTGTTATAGTGTTATTCAGACACTCGGCCTTCCTTCTTTGTGACAGGGAGCGAGAAAGACATTGAAAGACTAAAGAAGTTTTGGGGGAAAAAGTGAACTTTGTTGAATTTGCAACCTTCTAAATGAGCTTTCCCTTTTTTTCGGAGAGTTTTCAGTTCTAACCACATGCATGCAAACACACCTCAACAAAAGCCAAATGGTCTTGGCCTCATAACCCAACCCACGCCCACAACACTGCCGGTTAAGACTTCTGTTATCATTTGTAGCGTTAAGAAAAGAAAGTCTGCACCGCAGCGGAGTTTACATAATGGCACCGCTGTGATCTGAGAGCAGCTCAGACTGGATTTGTTTACAAGAATGAGTCAATGCCAAACCTAGAGAAAGAACCCCTTTCTTGTGTGATGATGTATGGTATAAATTCATTACTAAGCAGACGCCACTCTTGCTCACAATATAAATGTTTTTCCTCATTATGGATGTTGGAAAGTCCTGTCACTACAGAGACGGGAGCGCTCTGTCTAGAGTGCCCTCTTTGTCCCATGAATTAAATGTCAAGAATTTGGGCAGAAAAAAAAACAGTATTCTTCTTCTGTAGTGTCGGCTGGCGGGCTGAGTGACTGGCTAATGGGCTCTGAAGACAGGGAGTGATCAGGGACGGAGCAGATATGCAGAGCCATCATGATTTACAGCTCTGCACCAAGTTCACAGCAGCCTTGACTTGTTAATTTTTAACACAGGGGATGTTCTGTTTCCCCGCCACTTGTGAACCCCTCAATGATGGCCGTTTTAGCCCCCCTCTCCTAAGGCTAAAAAACTATAAAGATCCCAGAAGAAACTGAAAGAACGGGACTCATATAAAAAAGTTTCAATTACAAATCAATTTGCTACTTCAGCACCACGGACAGTGCCATGGATTTATCAATACACAGCACAGTTAGGCTAACGGTATTTCAGAGCCATGGTCGGGGCCATAGATTCAAACTTGCAAAAGCCGCAGACTAACAAACATATCGCCACCTTTCAAAATAATGACCTTTTTTGTCTCAAGATCATATATACAATATTAAATATAGGCCATTATTTAAGGTTGATATTTAACTAAACATCTCTTCGAATGGAGAGGGGGGTTGGCAGGTAAACAAGGGGGACACATTTTGGCCACTTTGCTAACAAGGGGGATGGAAGTTTAACATGGAAAACAGGCCTATAAAATTTACTTTTTTTTAGATTTAATGTGAGTTTTATTTTGGTTTATTAGAATACAAAAAAAACGAAGGGAGTTGTTGAATAGAAAACTTGTCACTTCCGCAATTTATGCCATCATATGCAAACTATATATGTCACAGATACAACAAGTGTCCATCTAACATCGTCTGTGATGACAGTTAAAAACAGATGACTTTAGTGAACTCTGTTTGAACTAAGTTATAGCGGTGAAAGCACCAGCCTCGGGTCGTCTCGCTGACTTTCTGTTTATTGGCGCACCATGTGTCTTGCACACTGACTGTGTGACAGGTCACCAGGGTGCTTGCAGGATATATGACCCACTGCAGTTGATGTTGTGTTAGCTGGGAGGCTGAATAACTGGCTGGGTGCGGCTCATGTTGTGATGCTATAAATTGTTTCGCTGACGGCCATTGAAGACAGCAACAGATAGAAGGCTGGACAAAACCAGAAAAGAGCATGAAAGCAATAACTTTCCCATTGTGACAGCAAAGAAAAAGGGATGTTATATTTCACTAAATCTTTCCAGTTTTACAACCCCTTTCTTATTAAATTATAATAAACTTTTACTGTCCACGCTATTTCATTTGTTCTTTGTCAGTCTGGTGTTTTCTCTCTATCATTGTACATCACTTCTCTTTTAGCAGATAGTGTCCAAAGATGTCATCCAGTTCTCTGGTGCTGGTGTGTGTCTGTCCTAATGTGTGTGTTTGCTCCAATCCATCAGCATACACACACAAACAATTCGATATTCATGCATATTCCTGTGCGCAACTGTAGCTTTATATGTATCCAAAGTGACGGGCGGAATATAAACACTCTACATCTATATACAGTGGTGAAATAATGCAAAGAGAAACAGACATCGCAGCGGCGCTAAACTTTCTCATAAAAACACACGTCAACACGCACATAACTGCGGTCTCCTCGTGCTGACATTATGTTGACACACTCCTGGAAAAAGATCACAAAAGCTCCATAAAGCTGGTGTGAAGGTGGAGCGAGCACACATACACACAGACAGGGGTTCGGGGTCAGAGTATGACGTCCTCTGCTCTTAATGCAAACCAGTGTAAACACACGGCCGCCACAAACTAGAAGCCAAAACACAGAAAGAGGAGGGGGCGTGAGGAGATCTGGAGAAGGATAGTGAGAGGGTGGGGCGCAAAGATGATAGAGATGGAGAAGAAAGAAAGAAAATTGCAAAAAAATAAATAAAAAGGATATATGATAGAGGACAAAGGGACAAAAATCAAGAAATATATATTCACTACGTTTTTGGTAAAGAGAGACAAAGGGTGAAGGAGAAAAATTTAAAAAGGCAGAGACAGATGGCTCTGTGCCGTTCTCCTGATAACACTTCTATCCGTGTAAAACATAACAAGCCCCCGGTGTACGTAATAAACACTGCATAAAATCAAACTATCATCATGATGGTAATCACAACAAGTGTAGCCTGTCATGATGTCGTTATCACTGTATCTGCGCAACACTTTAAAAGTTTTGTAGGTGACAGTTAACATCATGAAAAAGCAGATAAAAATGGAGAGAAAGGCAGAGAGGAGAACAAAGGAGGAAAGCACGCAAATAGCAGGACGCAGCGAGGGAGCGATGAGGGATGAAAAGAAGAAGCGTATTGGAAAAAAGAGAAGGAATGTGAGATCTGAGTTTCTGTTGTTTGAATTAAAGTGGATGCTGCCCCAGCGTGTGCCTTGGACATGTCATAAAATCACCAACTGATATCAAGACAATTAGATTCACTGCCAGAGTACACCACGAAGGTGTTGTTCTCACAAAGTTGTAGTTGACCCCTGATGAATAGTTACGCACACACATACACACACTAACTGAGATCACTGAAGTGTCATCATGATGCAGAAAATGACCACTGGTGTAGCAAGGGACAGCAAACAGCGCAGCATGCGCCAAAAAATAAATGCTTTTTAAATATTTGCTGCAAAAGTAATACTGTTATTTTTATGAATGAAATATTCATGTTATAACACAAACTGGAACCTGGAAATGATGCATGTGCTGACATTTGTGAAGTATCCCAGCATCTTAGAGCTAGATGGGAAATTATACTGCTGAACAACATACACTATAATAATTATAAATAATTACTGCATTTAAGTACAAGGCTGAGTTACTTTCCATTTTATATTTCTACTATTTTACTTTTTACTCCACATCATTTAGCTGCCAGCTTTAGTTACTTTTCAGGTCAAGATTTAACATAAAAACATGATAAATGTAAAGTGATTAGACATTTTTTTAATGAAACCTCATAACAGTATAGGGAGTAGTTAAAATGAGCCCTATCTTAAAATTCTGCTTACATAAATGCATCAAAACAAATAATATGATCATTATGTTCAGAATATACATACATCTGAATGGGTCCATTCTGCATGATGAGTATGTTTACTGTTGATACTTTAAGTACATTTTGATACTTCTGTACATTTTACTTAAGTAGGTTTTGAGTGCAGCACTTTTACTTGTAGTGGAGTAATTTTGCAGTGTGGTATTAGTACTTTTACTTAAATCTTCTAAAAAAAAATATGGTTTTTTCAGGTCTCACTTTCATTATTAAGCTGATGTATAACTGCAGAGTATCTCTTTTATTAATGTTCTAAAGTTTTTTTTAGCGCTTTTTATAGTGGTAGAGATTCAGAGTGAAAGGGGAAAATAGAACTCTGAGCAGGATTCGAACCCCGGCCCTCTGGTATCACTTTACCAGTAATCCACCAGGATGCTACTTTTAAAAGTTAGTGTTGAGCCCTCTGAGCACATACATATAGCACATGCACTGGGTTGCATACAGACATGGGGGTAAATATCACTCCATCTCTCCCTCACACACACACACACACACACACACACACACACATTGTGATCTGTTTATGCATTGCATCATTCACCCTGCTGACATAATCTACCATAACATAAAACTCTCATTAATTCAGTATTATTTCAGCATTCAGTAATTCATCATTGCCGATATGATTAACCAAACTGTCACACTCCCATACAGTCTCATTCATCAAACATTTGCATGGAAATGTTGTGTTCAACTTCGGTCTGGAATACAATCGTGATGGGTGGTGCGCTTGGCTTTCTATCGCTTCTGTTGACAAGTGGATGAAATAATACATGTGGGGTTTCCTGTCCAGCCTCCCCTCTACTGCTTTGTTTGATCCCTTGTATTGAATTGTCTTAAATGGGATTAAAGTCATTTACTGTAGAAACATTTGGACTCTGCTCAGGTGAAGCGACATTACCAGCGTGTCTTTTATTTCAATGTACCTCTTTCTGATTTCGTCCTGAGGTGGATTTTCTAGTACAAAAGTGTCATAAATAAGAAATCTACTGTGGGTTCATATTTTTCAAAGCCATGGGAGGGATGGATTAAGAAGGTTTCTGCTGCACTGTATCAAAATGTGTCAATTCTGGCACCGTTTTGAAGTGGCCTGCCATGACTGATGCCAAAGATGTATCTAATTTCACCTGCTAGCCATCGAGCAGCTGCAGCATTTTCCTGTGGAAATTCAATTTAAAATGTTGCCTATTCCTTATATTAGCAACACACTCGAATAGAGGGAGATAGAAAGTGAACACTCATGTGTGAGGAAATGCTGGCTGGCAGAGATAAAGCAGAGCAGCATTTCTGTTTTTTTTTTCTTCTCCCAGCGACGGTAAGAAAACATGAATTCACTGTTGACTAGAAAATGTTTTTCTCCAACCTGTCATTTAAGAATAGACAGGCTTCACAGACGGCGCATTAGTGCAGTGACAGGTGTATTCAAACAGCCAAACTGCAGGAGAGAGGAGGAGGCTCAGGCGCAGATTAGAGGAGGGAGTTGTCACAATAAATCGGAGGTATTAATGCATGTCATATAAATAATATTGAAAAAAGGTTGGTTTTGCCTTAGATTAAGCCAACAGTGCTTACTTGACTATATCCTTTTAAGAACATGTTGTAATGGAAGTATTAATTCATGATAGTGTAAGCCTTGACTATATTTTTCATAACTAGAATGTATTTTTGCACATTCCTTCATAGCTCTGCCTTTTTATACCACATTTTCTTATGTTTATACTGTCATTTTTTTATATTAACAATCCTTAGTAAAGCACCAAGATAGAATTATTGCATGTAAATACCTACTTGGCAATAAAGCAGATTTTCATAATATACAATGATGTTGCATTCAGGTTCATGTTAAAAATGGCCATGCTTAATCAAGTTAATATCTGAGAGAAATAAGCTTCAAATAATTTCCCTCCCTTACTAATTGTGTTAAAAGTGTGTAGTCTAAAAGTTAATCCGTGCATTAATAAAGGTTTAAGATAAATATCAAGTGTTTTTATTCCAGTTATCTTCGGGGGTTTTGTCATTTACAACCCTATCTTATTTCAGTACTATCATTATGCAAAGGCCCAGTGTATAAAACTTTCACCATCAGAATAATGGATCTCAGAGGAAGCCTTTGCCAACTCACACAATCCACTGTGACATGCCGTAAAATTGACACTCATTTAGCTTTTGTATGATTATTAAAATGCACAGCCATAACTGCAAACTGACCAAATGTCATTTTAATAACTTATCATTAGAGCTTGTCAGCTGGCAGCGGCTACTACTGTTAAGGACTGTTATTACGAATCATGCTTTATATTCAGCCTTTTAAATATTGAAATTAAATATTAATGTTGACATTTAGTTAAGAGGTGTTATTGTGCAAGCAACAAAAATATGGAAAAAAGAGAAAGATAAAAAAAAGGGAATACATAAATAATATGAAATAGATAACAATTATGAAAATAATGAATACTAATTTAGTATCATTTTTTTCCAATGACACTATTTTCAGCGACTTCTTTTTCCCTTTAAACAACGTCACATATTTTTTTTATAATGTCACTTCAATCATATGTCCCCTGTCTCTTAAGCTAGCTGATCAACAACTGCTACCAGATTTAGCCAGTTGTTTGATTAACAGAATTATACTCTCGAACCACTCCGATTACGCACAAATTCAAGTGGAAGAGAACAGCCAGCAGGTCAGCCACAACATAATCACTCCCATGGTGCTTGAAGTCACAACAGTTCATCACAGCTGCAAGTTTAGTTTTATATTTTTGCTTTCGTCGTTGCTTTTGCGCATTATGCAAGCTCAAATTCATATAATTTCTCATTATTAATTCATGTATTTCTTTTAGAGTTGTAATTGCATCGTGGTCAGTAACACCAGATGTTTCTTTCTCATTACTCTGCTGCAATGACCTAGCACTCCCTTTGGGGTGATTAAAAATTCATCAAATCTTATTTGGAATGATATTCGGCGGGCCATTGTCTGGCTACTTACTGCCGATGTGGAGGTAGATGGTGTCGCGTCTCTCTCCGTGCGGGTTCTGAAAGCAGCTGTAGAGTCCGTTGTGGCCCAGGTCGACTTCATTCAGCATCAGTCTGGGACCCTCCAGACGGTGCTGCGCCTTCACATCTGTCCCATTCACCTTCCATGACACTGACGCGTCATTGTCCAGGGAGCCGCACTGCATGGTGACATCACTGCCCATTCGCTCATACTGGTTCCTAGCAACTGGAAACAGACAGAGAGAGATGAAGTGAAATATGTGCATACTATTTCCAAGCAGATGAGAACGGACATGGACCCAGTCATAATCATAGCCTGCATATCAACCAGCAAAATAGTCAGTGTGGAGACATTTAAGCTTATTCTGTCAAAGAACAAGAAACAGTAACGCTAGGAATGAATTTATTATTTAAAAAACAATTCTCAACTGATGTAATACACAGAAAATGGTTAACCCTTAGGGACATGAGGGTTTAGTAGTGATATTGGCTGACATTAATTCAAGAGGCTGTAGCAAGCTCACTTTTAAAGATAGAGGAAAGATACTGGCAACATATGAAATTAGACAACATAATCCAGGCAAAACTGTGGGGTGGAGAAATACTGACGTGGCCATTTTCAGAGGGGTCCTTTGAGCTCCGACCTAAAGGTATCTGAATAAAACGGTTACCACTGAGTCCCCTTTACAGACATGCCCACTTCATGCTACTTCCATGCGGTTTGGGGCAAAAAAAGTAGTTTTTCATATGCAGTAAGAATGTGTTACTGTCGCCTATTGAATTTAAATATTTCTCCAGTCCCTAAACACTCTTGGAATTGCATAAATAGAGTTTGACTGTAAGTTTTTGTGGATTCATTCAACCCAATTGTATTCATGTGATGTTACTCCCCAAAGTGGCCATTCCATTCATACAGGTCGCAGCACTAATTATTTTTAAAAACTTGACTTTGCTGTATAAAATGACCTGATGTGACCTGTAGGATAATCACAGCCTCATGAAAATGTATAACCACAAACTAAAGACCTCCACAGCCTAAAAAAGACAAAAATGTGTCTATTGCAGGTTTCTAAAAGTTTAACTGGATTATTATCATTTAATCCATTTAATGCCATCATTAGTGGGTTATTTGTTGCTGTCCATCTGTGCTCACTGCTTTGCCATTGATTTGTAATGCCAGGGAAGCAAGGACAGAAAAAAAGTATGTTACAGTTATTGTACAGTTCATACTTTTCAGAATTTCAGAATATTTTTATTAAGTGAGAAATGTGAAAATAGAATCACATTCTGTTTCATACCGTGAGCCAGATTTGCTTTCAGAGAGAAGAGTAAAATGTTATTTTTACTTAAAAAAACGGGGAGATTTGAGTCTCTTGTCTGACTTGTGCAACCCGTGTTGCTTTCATCCTTCTATGAAACAGCTCACTGCTGGCACCGACACTGCTTTTGTCCATGGGGTCAGGAAAGTTGTAAAGACCGTGACCCTGGGGGCTAAGGGATATATGCGAGCCTGATGGGAGTTTTAGACAGAACACTGGGGTTAGTAGCCCTGCTCTGTTTACAAGTCCCATGGGCCCTGTCACGACCACACGAAGAGAAGACCTCAGATTAACACTTAAACACTGAGGATCAACAGCACAACAAGAAACAACAATAAAATATTGATCCCCATCCAAGGAAAAGCTTGTCTATGAAGGAAAAACTTTGCCCCTGCTGGCTTGGGATCAGATGCTGTCAAGATTCTTGTTTCACTCTGATGTCTCTCCCTATCGCTCCCTTTTTCTGTCCCTCTTTTCTCTCATTTTGCTGTTTTTCCATTGTGCTAGCTTCCTCCTCTAGATCTCCTCAGACATCCTCCTAACGCAGCTGGTACAGATGTCAAACGTAGTGTTTCATGTATATTTCATGTCCCATAACAGAGCCATCTATATTTAATGGGACAAGATCCCTGTCCCCATTAACATTAGCCTGACACTGTTTGTTCTCTCTGTCTTCCTGTCGTTCATCCCCACCGACCCCCTCCCCATGCAGCCCTCTACTCTCATTCATTCCATCTCTCTTTTATTCCGTCTGTCCATCCCTGTTATCTCCGTTCTTGCCCACCCCATTTCCAATTTTGACTCCAAATAATGTGCGTGCATATGCATGTTCGTGGCAGCTAATGCCCGTTTCCTTTGATCTGTCACTTTGAACGATGTGTGACTTTATTTACATAAAAACGTATTTGCATCTCACCGAAAAAAAAACTATCAAGTTTGACTTTGATGTTAGCTTTCATGATGACGCTGGTGCCCTTGTGCTTTATGTGACAAGTAAGTGGAGAAGAGAAACTTTCCTGCATTATTCTTTCTTTTTTTTGAGTCACTAAGAGAATCATAATTCTACAGAGTATGCCGTTGGGTTTATTAAATACAGTGAGATTATTAAAAACTTTAATAACGTAGGAAAGGTTTGTGACAAAAATTCCCCTGAGCAACCTTTAGGTGGCATTAAGCTGTTGTAGGAGAGTGAAATCATAATCTTGCTCTGACTGATGTCATCAGAAAGAAGTATTTATAAGCAGGTTCTTTGACAAGGAGCATGCCCTTTAGAATATTTTGCTGAAATGACCTTTTTTGCAGCTTTTCCCTGTGAATGTCCTTGAGAGTCTCAACAAACCGCAGATTCTTTGACCTCCACTCTTGCGCCCCTCCTCGCTCTGCCATATCCCATCCTCCTCATCCTCTCCCGTTGCATCACTCGTTCTCTTCTTCTGTCCTTTCCAATATCCATTCTTCTGTCTAGCCTTTTGCTCCTTCTCCCTCTCTCTCTCTCGCTCTGCATTTCATTTCTGACGTCTTGCCTTTAACTTCTTCTTGTCTTTCTCCTGTCGTTTCAAAGTTCACCCTCTCGTCCTCCTCTCACTCTGGCAGTCAGTCTCTATCTTTATCTCTCGTCCTCCACCCGTCTCCTTACTTCCCTCCCTGCCATCTGCCTTTACCCATATTCTGCTTTGAACTTTAAGATCTCCAGCTCTCGTCTTTCTCACCTTATTTCTCTCATTTAGTTCAGTCGTCTCTCTTTTCCATTAACCTTTCTGCCTCTTTGTGATTGTATTTTTATTCTTTATTGTCAGCTAGTTTAAACTCTAAAGACACATTTATATCAATCATTACAGAAGGACTATTTCAGGTAAGTATCAGAGATGCACCGACTGTGAAATGTGATGTTATTTTTCATTGTTATTTATTATCTCTTTAGTGCCAAGGAAACAAAGAAATATTCATTATAAAAAAAAATATTGAACTGTTTTGAAGGACTGTTTTGTCAATCAACTAGTGCAACAAGACGAGTATTTGCTCGTACAGATGTGCATTCCTAGTTTTGTTATACAACTTGGAATCAGTATGTTAATATAATTGATCAGATATAAGGTTATGTCTATCTTCAAACATCAGACAACTTTTTAAGCAGTATTTTATAATTAGCTCTCAAACTTCCAACTTGTACTGACTCCTTATGGGAGTTTTCATCCACCAAATGTTTCACAATGATATTTTCTGCAGCTGTGAGTAAATTACACTTTAGGTCAACTTTTTTTTCCAACTTCAACTGCAGTGTGAAGATAGCTTCGTCTCTGGCAACCAGACAGCTACACAACAGGTAATCCATGGTCCCTGTGACTTGTGCCATGGCCACAAAACAGACTGGTCTTACTGGCTGGCCGGTTGCCATTAAAGAAAACACTGAATTACAAACTGCTGGTTATCATAGCAACAATATTGCTGCTTCATGCTGCCCGTCACACACTAAAGCTCATTGAAGTGACTACAAGCAAACTTTAAAGAAGAAGGGCACTCAAAGGGAGCACAGAGCTCCTCCAATGTCATGCCCTATCTCTCACTGTTAACCAAAGTGAAAAATAATTTGTGTATCTGCCCTGTGACTTGGATCCACTCCAAAATGTAATGAGTTCTTCATCCGCCAATGCTACACCCCTCCACCAGGTTTCATGAAAATCAGGCCAGAAGTTTTTTTGGGCAATCCATGCTGACAAACAGACAAACAAACCAACAAACGGAAAATATGACCTGCTTGGCAGAGGTAAAAAATGATTTTCCACCCATAGTACATGCAGATTAATGCTGAATCCCGATGTGAGACTTTGCCTCCTCCTCGTCTATCATTTATAAGCATGTTTCATCCCCCTCTTAGTTCTATTTTTCTTTTATTATAAACAATTCCACGAAATTTCCCAGACCAACAACGCATTCGTCTATTTCTCAGGCCTCCCTAACCTCGTCTGTGGCACCAAGCCGAAGCCCATTTATTTCCACCATAATGATCATACTTGAGAACAGATAACAAATATAGTTTCATTTTCAAAAATAGCAAAGTCATTTTCCAAAACAGCTGGGCACTGTATTTTTCCACCAAACATTAATCAAAGATGAATAAATATTGCATTTGTGCGGGACTATTTTCAGCTGGATTGTACAATAGGGCTCATCTGTGTGCTTTTAATAGTTTTTGGACAACATTGAAGCTCTTTGGCACAGAGGAATAAGCTTTATTATGTTTCGGCTGCAGAGGGAATACTTGATAGTTGGAGCAAAACATTGTTGGGTTTGGTCTTTTCATGGGATTTGTTGACAATACGAAAAATATATATTTGCAGGCACACAAGCTCTGGTTTGAATGTAGAGTCATTGGGTTTAGTGTGATTTAAAAGAACCAAATGCCAACATATAATACTAATATCTCTATAAATGTGCTAACTGTATCTATATTTACATTTCAGACTGTCCTCAGTGGTGGTGGATGGGTCAGCACAGACGTCTGACTTTCACCCAGGAGAACAGGGTTCATGCCCCATGTAAAAACAAAGTAAACAATGTGACTTATACAAAACAGAACTTCCATGCCTCACGTTTTGTGTATCCCGTTATTACATGACTATGTCACTTCCGGTAGTCATGTTGCCATTGCAACTACTTCACTTCCGGCATTTATGCACATTTATTTACTCTACAAACTGTTTTATAATGCTTTACAAGGAGGTTTTTTGCTTTAAACCTAGGTCAGTGGTTTTGTACCTCAACAACTTTTTTTTTTTTTTACAGCCTTGAACCGTACATGTATAATAACGTGTGCACTATTTTTTAGCATACTGCGCTCTGCTCTGTACTGTGAAACACTTATATTTGGACAAGTTTATCGTTTGGACAAGCGCTCATAAGTGTGGTTATGGGTGGTATTGAGAAACGACCTATTCAGTCATTTAGGTTGGAGATCTTATTGGTCATTTCATGGGATTTGGTGACAATAAGAAAAATGTATATTTACAATGTCATCTTATAAGGTTTGAATATTGTGTGATTGGGCATGGGGTGATTTAAATAAATCATATACCAACAGATAATACTAATATATCCATGAATGTGCCTACTGTATGTTTCCTGTGGCTGCATGTGGAGGAACCAGCGTCCCTGCTTTCATCACTTGCTGTAAACCTCCCGTCTCTGCCTTTGTCTCTCCTGTAAGGTATCCTCACTGCCTGTGTTTCCCTTATCTCGCTCTCCCTCTGTATATCTCTCTGCTCACCTTTCCCTCTCCACTCTCCCCCCCTCACCTTGAAAGTACTCCCTCTGAAACTTCAGCCGTCATCACTGATATATCATGAGTATTCCGCACACACGCATAATACGCCTTATAGCAACCGTGGAAACACAAGCGGATACAATTATGAGTACACTCATGTACTCACTCACACGTATGCACGGGCTCTCACACCACCCTGCATAATGTCCTCCAGTCTCATCACCATACAGACAAGCAGGCCTAATAACCATAATGACATTCAGCTCAAGTGCTATTGATCTCTTGGTAATAGACAGGGCATTGTAAGCGGCGTCGGAACACTGTTATTCCCGACCAAATGAGAATGATAATCATCTATGCCCTTCACAATGCTTAAATTTTACTATTTGTTCTCATTATTTTACTAATTTATGTTGATGCCAGCTGACATGGCCCCTCATGTTTAAACAGACTTTAACCGTCCTCGAGGCACAGCAGATCAGATAACTTAAGTTATTTTCTAATTTACTCAAGTTGTGTGCTCCGAGAGTCAGAGGAAGTCAGGAGAGTTTTTCCAGTGATACTATAACCATCAAGAACAGAAGATAAACAATGAAAGAAAAGAGAATGAAGTCCAACATGTGAGTTCAATAGTAATGCTGCTAGGTTTTCAATGTAATAGGGACCCACAGGGGTCATTCAAATGATTCTAAATGAAATTTGTGTTTTTTGACAAATTCTCCGCACGTGCAAATTTCTGTGGAGAAAAGTCTGAGTCGTCCAGCCTCAAAATATGTCTTTTAATGTTAAAATTTACACTGAAATGTTTATATTTACACTTGCTTCTGGGTTCTTACACATTTTACCAAATCAGAATATGAATTTAAAAAAAAATAAAACTTGTACTTATTTTATAAACATTCTGGGAAGAGAAGTTAGAGTTTTTTTTCACACATGGAAAACAACATGTGATCTCTAAAACCCATAAAACTACTGATATATTGGTGAGAATATGTTTTGGTTGGATATATTTTTATGCAGGTTGGAATAAGCTGGATTCTGTATGTTAAACTGTTTGTTGGGGTAAATAAAAAATAATAGGGAAGACTGGGACTCCAGGGACTACCAGGAGCTTGTGTGTTGCCATTACAGGGATCATTTTATTCATGGTAGGATTCTGCAGGGCACTGGGGGGGTTGTAGTTCTTATGCAGCCCTGTGGTGTTCTCCCTTTAGCAGAACATTATCATAAACAGCAAACATAGTGCCATGTTGTGAGGTCACTGGTGTTAAGACCTGCAGGACTTTACAGGCACACATCTCTGTCCGCAGGCTATTTGAAGAATAGTGAACACGCACACATTCACACAAACCCACAAGTCATGACCTGCACATATGGATCCGTGGGCTGATTACTAAACTGACATAATGATGATGAACACACAACACAACACATATGCTGCTGCACATGTGGTGCAACATGCCAATGTCAAGCACAATACCGCACAAGTGCACACCAACTCATGAGGATACACACCAACTGAAATACATTAAAAAAAACACATATACTGTATACACACTCACATACACACAATGCCTTCACAAACATAATGTTATACAGAAAATAACCTTGATTAACTGTTTACACTTGGGACACACACACACACAGTACAGAGCTGGTCAAAAGTAGATGTAGGTGGGTCAGATTCTAAGCCCACGAGTGTGTGATACCAGTGATGATAAAGAAAATAGACATATCTACGGTATACAGTTGGCAGTAGAGAGACATACGGAAACTAAGATGGGAAAGAACAAGAGGCCAAGTTGGCGATAATAAAACAGAACGGAAAGAGTCAGATTGTGAGACACATCTAAGAGAAGTCGAAGGAGACATTAGAGAGTCAATGCTGTGCTGTTTGCTTTCTATATGAACAAAAGGACACTCATAACTCTTTATCCTTACGGCCTTGATTAGCCATAATTCAACCAAAAAGATCAATTAAGGTCAAATTATCATTAGCCAAGTGTCAGACAGGATATTCATGAGAACAAAGTGGTCCCACTGTTTGATTAGCTGATTAAACACAGCTAGAATGACTTGTTCAAACATCAAGAGCCATCGGCCATGACACTGTTATACCTTTCCACTGCAGCATCATCAAACATCTAAGTGATGAAGTGAGGACATTGACTTGGAGGGAGAAGTTAGCTTAAGGCTTACTGAGCTGAAAGAAAGGCATCAAGGAATTCGATACAGGACATGTGAGGAAGGGAAAAGGGATAGGTTGGATTTTTGAAAGTGGGAAAGTATGAGGTATTTATCCAAATAGGCAGGAGTACTGGCACAGAAGGTAAGTAATGTACTGCTGTATATGGGCTGCAGAAAAAAAACAGTAATCTACATGCTCTCTAAAGTCACCAGACTCCATTAACAAAAACAGCGATTTTACCTAACAGAACATGGGAGTTGCTGAGTGTTCCAAAGGGTTAATTCAGATTCATCAAAGTCACACAAGAACAAAAAAAAGGCTGCAACACAACAACTATCCTTGAAACAAGCTAAACTGCACATGCACGAAAACTTTAAAGAAACACATGCAGCATCAAGGGAAGCATATGACATAGAACTGTCAGGAAAAGTTCAAAATCCTGTGAGTATTTTTTTTTTTTTTGGGGGGATGTTTGACTTTTATTGATGCTGTTACAAGGATTAATGGTGTCATGTCACCTCGTCATCCAGACTCCAGCATCTTTGACATCTTAACATCAAGGACCACAATGTGGAAAGATCACACACTTTATTGAGTCACGCTTGACATTTTGTAGTTGTGTGTGATTTACTGTCCCCCTTGAAATGTCAAATAAACAAAAAGGGGGGAAAAGCTAAAACCCCAGAGGTAGCACATCAGAAAACTGTCATATGAATGTGTTTTTTGTGATGGCCATATGGATTCTTTCAAAAGAATATTGTCCAACTAAAAATGCTTTCAGATCAGAAAACACACATATGGGCCATTTTGAAAATCAATAACAAATGGCCTTTGTTTAGTTGTTTAGGTATGAGGACTGGTCATCCTTCTGGTATCACTGTTTCACTGGTTTCACAAGACGAGCTCAATAGAAATGTTTCCATTCAACTGTCAAGTCAATTCAAAGCAAACTTTTGAAATGCCGCATAAAAAATATGAGGATTAGGTGAGTTTCCATCAACCTAGAAACAAAACAACTAACCGAGGCAAATCTAACAAATCTATGCAAGAGGACTTCTGTAATTTGGTTCAATTGGAAACATTTTAATTTATATTACTTGTCAGCAAGTACTGGCCATGTTTCATGCTGTCCCAAGAAAAATACAAAATATAACATTATTTGGGGAAGATGCCGACAGCAGTAAAGCTACAGTTGATACAAAAATATTTTCAACCTAAACGAAAGAATAGGTTGTTTGTCAGTACAAGAGTATTTTGCTGCCTGTACAAATGCCCTATATTGTCATTTGTTGAGGGGAGACCAGTGTGGTATATAACTTTTGATACATTTCTGTCATATTAGATGAAACTGTCTCTATATCCTGATAGTAATACAGGTAGATAATCTGTAAAATCACATGTTCTTCTGCCTTCTCCGAGAGTTCCTTGTGAAATTAGCAAGAAACCCAAAGGAAAGCAACCAATCAGATCCACAGAGTCTCTGAGTCTCTGATAAGGACACAGATTCTTTAACTGTTTTGCTTTTTTCTCACCTCCAATGTTTTCAGGAATATACTTTAGTGTAAAGGTAGCCGTAAAATGAGACACTTTGTAACCCGGCTACAATTTAGAAAGCAGTCAAGCAAACTTTCTCAGCAAGAGGGGAGATGAAGAGCAGCAGGAGCAGGGCACACTTTATTTTCCAGTTTACTACAACTGCTTCTGTTTTAAATGTCTGCCCTGTCATTCGGTAAAGGTGTTCATAGCTTATGTAGCTTATTACATTTTCAACCGAGCTAAAACCCAGCTAAAGCTAATGTAAAATGTTTGTTTTTTTGCGCAACTGAGTAAGTTTTATCCTGTTTCACTGTTTCCATACAGCTTTTCTTATGCAATATTTTAAAATACACAATATGTTTATGGAAACAATAGTACTGTTTCATGAAAGAAAGAAATTTGACTTTCCCCACAAACATCCCTCTACAAATCAAAGTAACAGCAGAGTGAAAACCCGGACTTTTACACAGCGCACTCTAACACATCTCATTCACAGACTCAGACAAGCATATGCATGAGACATATCTGGCAACCACAAAACCCATAACACCAATATACACATACTCCAACCTTCTTGACTACATTATAAAACTGATGCATTCTGATGATGGAGAACCACCTATGTGAACTTGTGTGTGCATGTGTCCATTTCATTATACAGAATATCTGTCTCTCATATGTGCGAGTGTACGGCTCTGTCATTCTGCATCTGTGACCTCACTTGTCTGTGCATGCATGCATGTGTGTTTAAAGTGTGTTTTTCATAGAGTGTGTAACCAGCTGTAAGTTACGATCCGACTCCACAGTGGCGGCGTGAAATGAAATTGGAGTTCAGCATTGGCATCCTGATTTACCATCTCAATGTGTTATATTCCCCGTGTTCGTGTGTCCGTGACAGTGTGTGCTTGCATGTGTGTTCCTGTGTGATTGTATGTGTGTGTGTGTTTGTCTCTAACAACGTGTAGTTGTGTGTGTGTGTGTGTGCAGCCCTCCTCGTGTATTCATTGGCATGTGCATATCAGACCGTGTCGCTTTCCAGCCCGGCTGTAACTCACTAGTACATTTATCAGTGAATCGCATTTGTATGCCTAAGGGGAGCTGTGCCTTTTGAAAGTCCAACAGTAAAATATTGGATTGGCTGACACACAGAGATAGAGCCCAGGAGAATTATCAGTTTAGGTTTAGAAGATCACATTTTTTTTTTCACTCACTGGCTGCACATGTTGATGCTGCCCGGGCCACCTACACCTGCACAGAGAAATAAAATGCACACAGCTCATCAGTGACTGGTGGGGCAGTGGTTATCGATCCGGTTTTCTGCAGAGAGATACTTTTTTCCTTCTTCTGAATTTTCACTTTAATTGAAGATTTAAAGCTGAATTTAAAGGGGACCTACTATTCCCATTTTCAATCCATTTCTATATTGGATTTCCACTAGAAAATGTTGCTTTAATGTAGAAAAACACTTTATTTTCCTCACGCTGCCCACAGAGATGCTTTATTGGAGTGTCTGTCTCTTTAAGTCAACCACCTGAAAAAGCCAAGGCCCCTTTGATTGGTCAGTGTTTCTGGGTCTTCAGAATCTCTGTCTTTACCATCTGTCATTGCAGCTGAAGAAATGACTGTAAGCAGTATAGCAGCACTTTTTACTGTGAAAAAATACAAATTAGAGCTTCAAAGCCAATAACAACACAATCTAACCGATTCCAGCAGGAATTTCAGAACCACAATCGGACAACGTTATGTATGTATCCCCAAGGTGGCAATCCATTTGCAGCTTTACCAGTCTGTGCATCCATACATACAGCAGACAACCTATAAGTTAAGTCAATAATTAAGGAAACATAATAAGGGCAAAATTGGGAGAAATTAACATTTGCAAACATGATTCCCAGTTTCCCCGATGTTAGCATGTAGCTACATGTCAAAGTTTGATGTAATGTAAATACTGCGGTAAAGAGCCTGGAGATATCCATCATAAGTTTACGTCAGTATACACAAAGTTGGAAACTGAATATTTGCTACATTGTTTGAACCTTTGGCCATGTATGGAAATAAGACAAACATAATTGATCTCCTTTAAACATTTCAAACATTTCAAATTCCTATAAATAATGGCATTAACAAGTGCACTTTTTTTTTTATTCCAAGATTGCATTACAATATACAGTATGACACTGTATGACATCAATACAGTAAAATTAGGTTGTTTTTTGACAGAGGCCACTGGACACAAATCTGCCAACCCCTATTTTTTTAAAATACAAAAATGGTTGATTTTGCTGTCAGCATTAGAGGAAAAATATCATGACTGAAAGCATACTGTGCACGGTCAAATCAGTTATTACATGCAGAAATGCTCCGACAAGATTAGAGGTGAGAATAGAAATGAATTACTGTTGATTCAGGATTGATAGAATAAGCAGAAGAAATTCATTATTTATGGAATCACACGTGTTATTCACGTCTGATTGGGCTGTTGCTCAGGGCCTCTGATCAACCACCTCCCCTCCAGCTCTGGCCTTCACATAGCTTTTTATTTCCTCATGAGCAAAGAAACTCTGCAATCCAGATCATTTCCGCAATCATCTCATATCATTATGCAGCCTCAAGCCATCCATATTTATTATTTCTCTGCAGATAATGTTCACTAGCTGCTCAAAACTGATTTTTTTTCTTTTTTTGGAATTTGAATTGTAAAGCTAAAATAATATGATAATACTTGTGAGAGGCAGAAGGTCAGGATTTAATGATGTAGTTAAAAATGTTGACCAGAGAAAGGCCAAAAAGCACATCAACAAGATTGTTGCATGAAGGTTGACTTCTGTTCTCATTCACTGAGTCACAGCAGACGTCTTATTATCACACAGTGGAGGAAAAATGATTTGCAATGAGAGCAAGCCTCATGAAAAGTCAACACATTTCGAAGGTGGAAGCCTATTGGCTTCACACCATGTTCATGGACAGCATTATTCTTAAGGCTGCAATCACTGGCTATACAATCTGTTTGTACATGGATATTAAGGGCCCCACAGTGAGGCCTGAGAACAACATATTTTTTGTTATTCTATTTAGTCATTAGGCTTCTGCTCAGGTTGGATTTGGATCATGCTATGTTGTATTTTCTCTGGAAGATATGTTGAGGAGTCAAAGTAACAACAGTTTAAATAGTACAATTATTGATGGCTGAATTTCATTTAGCTACATCAATTTCAGGGTTGTGATAATGTGCATGCTGGCTCATTTTAAGTTTTTTTTTATTCAACTGAAAATTTACACAAAAAAAAAAACATGTATACAATATATTTAATGTTATTTTTTGTAAAAAATAGAATTAAATATACTAGATCAAATATAGCATAGTGCATTTCTATTGACTGCATTCAACATAGTCATTAACACAAAACTGCAAGGCTGCGCTGCATTTATACCACAAGGCTATTTAAAATTAAAAGATAAACCCATTTATTCAACAAAGTCATTACTTGCAGTCCTAGTTAACAAATGTTTATATCAGGGTTGAAATATGTGTATATTCTGCTTCAGCAGATAATATTTCACACAGGTACTGTTTTCTAATCATTTTCGCACTTTTCCTGCCTCGGTCAGCATGTGACAGAGCTGGTTGTGCAGCTTCCTCAGATGTTTCCATGAGGTATGACACAGCAAAATGGTAAATTCCCCCCAGCGATTTATAAGACAGAGATCAGATTAACTGCTGTATGACATAATAACCATTGCAATAAACTGCTGTTGACACTTTCACGGTCATGCACATATTAATACACTACTCTAGATCTAGATCCACATGTTGTATATGCTCACACGCACACGCTGAGGCCACACAGGCGCCAAAAAACAAACACACTCGGATTGAAGTATGCACAAACATACACGCTTGTGCACCCACACACACACACA
>CAFUXE010001001.1:443490-482918 GCA_903364295.1 Serranus cabrilla | reverse complement strand
ACACACACACGCATACACACACACGAGAACACTCAGATTATTTGGCTCTTCTAATGAATGTGAGAGTATGTGCTGACTGACATAGCACAATGCTGCTCAATAACAGTTTCACCTGCGCATCCTCCTAGTCCTATGTCCGCTTTCATCTTGAGAGTGTGTTTGAAGGAGAGATGCGCTGCCTGAGAGAAGGACGGATAAAAGGACAGGGAAAAAAGAACTCTGCAACTTCTACTTTCAGGCGGTGAATGTCAAAGATCAAGGGAGTTGTTTTTGTCTGTTAAATGTTGTTAATGAAAGTGATTGTTAGAGAGTTCGAGAGATGTGAGGGCCGGGAAATGATGAAGACAGACAGGTATGGACAGATAAAACAAGGCAGTGGGGAAAGTGTTATCATCTATGTTCTTTTGCACAGCTTTCATATTGTGCTTCTTTTCAGCTTTGGAGGGCCATATCACAAGGGCACAGATAAAATGAAAGTGGAGGGATTTGCAGGGGATCTGGATTCTGCATTTTTTATTTTTTTTGGCCTTTGAGGCGTGAATGAGTAATGTAACAGTGTGATTTCTGTTTTGCTCCCTGCAAAATAGGGGAGTGAGAAGTTACGGTCAGTCATACATAACTGTTGCCTTGGTTGTCTGGCTCAAGGATACCTAAAAAAAGATAGGCAATGCATTCATCAGCTCCGGGTGAGTGTCTCTGAATATGAAACTGAGCTTTAATCTCATATTAGTGTTGAAATAGTTTAGCCATTTTCTCATATGAACTCCGACAATTCATTTCCCAGAATGCCCCTTGCACACATGCAGCACACAACATGAGATTCTAACACATGCAACCATAAGTAATTTGTTTCTAGAAGTTTGGCTGTAACACAGCTCATGTAACTACCAGAAGTGGTTAAATTAGTAACATAAAACATAAAGCACGAAAGTTAAGTTGTTACTTCAAATAACATAATTTAATCACCGTTCCCATTCTCCCTAAGTGGACCTTTTTGTTCTTTATACTCCTTCATATGTAGTAGGGCCACTAGAGGAAAACGCTAACTTCGGTCTCTGAGATTCATATCAGACGCATTTTATGTTATTGGGAATAGTCCTTAGGCAATTGGTGGCGAATGGGTAAAGCGTTGAGAAGTCAGGACTTTGACAGTTCAGCATTGGCCCAAACAATAGATATTCCTGAATTTCATCTCTAGTTAGCCATTACCATTAGCATAATCAAGTAAATGACCCTTCTTCTTCACCCTTGGATGCTTTAATTCTTACGGTTTTGAAGTGGTCACATGATAGAAACGTCATCAATGCTCACACCACTCACTCACTGCTAATTCCCCAGATATGAACTGCTCCATTCACACATGGGAGGGACTTTTAATGTCCTGTCCAACTGATTCAATTATTTGCGTTCATACAAACAGCTCCCCTGGGTAATGTCAAGAAAAGTTCAGAGCTGCTGTGCATGTGTGAAAGGAGCTTTAGTCAATCAGCCACAAAACAAACTAATTGACAATCGTTTTAATGCCAACCTTGCCAACTCTAAAAGCATTCTGTGACTGGGACAATATTTACTCTCCAGAGGACGGTCACTACTCTCTCACTAAGGACGGGAGAGTGACCTTGAAGCTTAATTTGGAAAGTTATTAATGCAAGTTTTGCATCAAGTTTTATTTTACTTTACACCTTTTGAACTTCTTTTCAAGTAATTCCACCATTAAGATCCCCATTGTCCTCATAATCTACCAGCTTCAATGTGTTTTGCCGCAATAAAACATAAAAAGAATCATCTAGATTGACAGTGTTACCAGTAAACAAACTCTTGAAATCTTCCTTTCATCTCTTCAGCTCTACTCCTATATCATCTGCCATACACCAGGGCCAGGAAGAAGAAAGAACAGTGGTATAACAGAGAAAGTTAATGGGTATCGCTTACTGCATTTTATCAACAGTTTCAGATCAAAAGGTGCTATTATTATTCAGCTTACACACTGAAAGGAGATAAAATTTTAATGTCAGTGTACAGTGTTTTTAACAGCATCAGACTTTTGAGTGGGACCCAACAGAGAGAGAGAGAGAGGGAGGGAGAGAGAGGGAGGGAGAGAGCGAGAGCCTTGATCAAATCTTTACTGGGAACCCCTTCTAATAAATTAATATGTTAAAGGAGTTGGAAAGGACATGCACACACATATACACAAACACTCAGACAGTGAGATTCTGAGATTCCATATCTTAGCTTAGCATAAAGGACGGTGATTGGTTGGAAATGGTCCATTACCAGACAGATGTTATCAGAGAGTCGGGAACCCTGCATCTATTCTGGACCAATTACACACCATTGACTCCTCAACAATAATGGATTCCATGGATATTTGTTTCCTTGTATCTCAGTGTTTGTTCGCTCAGATTCATGAAGTATGGCACTCATTTAGAAAGGACAATGCGGGCTAGTGGACAAAGTGGATGGTTATATTTCTGTGTGTGTAGTAAAGAGGATCTTTATTTAAGATGATTTGGAAAGCCGGTTCCAACTTGGATCTAATTTCAGGTTGATAAAATATCCATCTTTGCTAAATGTAGCTCTAAATTAACATTGATTACCTGAGTAACTTGATGAGGCTGAAGATAATAACAACCAGTGGTGAACAGCATGACATTTCACACAACATGCTTCACTTGGTGCCAGCTTACATGCCAATCCATGTACACACACACACACACACACTCATAAACTATCACGCTTTGCAAGCAACTCTTTGTATTTGTTCTTGTTTCAACTTAGAGCTAGATACTCTGTCTCTCTCTCTCTTCTCTTTAGAACGCTCCAAGTATCTCTATTATCTATTATTGCAACACCTTCCTTCCCCGCCTTCTCCACGTGCCACTGACAAATGGATAGATATAAACCATTTGTCCTTCTTCCAAAAACCTCTTCCACATGGCCAAGTCCAACAACTTCTCATTGAAACATCAAGTAAAGTAATCTAACCGGCTAATCTAAAAGCAACAACATACCCTCCATATCAGCGTCAATCAAGCCCTCTGTCAGCTGCTGTATCTTTTCAGTGTGTCTGGAATCAGACAGGCATATGGTCAGCCAACTAGTCACTCAGTCTACAATATGCCTGCCTGTAAACCTTCCAGAAGGGATATGATATTGTTTCAAAGTACAAACCAATGAGAATGTGTCAGCCAACTGTTTAATCAGCCAGTTGGCTAGTAAATCAAGACAAAGTATTTTGGGGCTGCATTGGATTCCATTAAGGTATTGGGTATATGGGAAATTATCACGCAAAAAATACAGCATATTTAATTTACAGTTCATCAAAAGTGTAAACAGAAGTAACCAGCATACTGCATAATCAGATAATTACCTTGGCCAAGGAGGTCATGATTTTGTTTGTTTGTCTGTTTGTTTCCAGGGTTACTGAAAAACTCCTGGTTCAATTTTTATTACACTTGGTAGAAGGGTATAACATGGGAATAGGGCATGTTCTGCATTCATGAGGTGTTGGAATAACTGGAAGAAAAAAAAGGGCCTGAATGGCAAAATTCAAGTGAAAGTCAACAAAAAATGTTTTCTTTTTCTTGTGCTCTTTGTTGTCATGTCAGTACTGGAAACAGCCATCAACGTTTCATTCAGGATAGGTCAGGATATTTATATATTTTCATCTGAAAACAATTTTATTCTGTAATAAGTTTCATGATTTCAGTTATGCTTCTTTTGTGTTTTTACTTCTTTTTGGCAACAAAAACCCAAGCTTTTTGTTTCTTGCATTTCAAAGCCATGACTGAATGGGATTAGTATTGCCTCACTTCGCCTCCCTGCCAGTCATCCAGTCAGTCTGACAGTAATCCATCTGCCAATCCAGTCAGTCAATCAATTGGTTGAGCTCCATCTTGAATTTAATACAAACAGCGTGCCAAACAGGGAACACTGATTACACTGAGTGCTACTCAGGATAATGAGCGCGATCAAGGTTCCCTGCCAGCAGCACATACATGGCTTACACATGCAAGACATACAGAGACCACACACAAGCATCAATCTGTGTGCATATTTACTTATTTACAGAAGCTGTCTGTTTTCTCTGATCACACATCAGAGCCTGGTTACATTTCATGAATAATTGATTACATTTTGTTGTCTAGATGTGTCTTTTGTATTTCTAAAAGTGAACAGACGCACTAATTACAAACAGTAGCTGATGTCAAATACTTTCATCATGAGAACTTTGAGTTTGTCCAGAATAAATTCTGTCAGAGGAACTTTATAGTCCGACCATCATCTCTCAATGTGTTATGTAAAGCCAATGACTTTGTCTCCATACATATGGGTGATTAAGCCTTGTAAATGTGCATGGTATATCTGTTGATATTCCTTTGCAGCTCTTTTGTTCCATTTTTTTTGTGTTTTTAATGAAAATGACTTAAACAACCAACTTAAATGAAGAATCCTTGTACTTACAGTAGCTACTTTACATCCCTGCATGTTCTTTATTTGCATTTAAACTATAAGCTACAATAGAGATAAATACATGCATCATTGACCAGTAAATACTGGATTCAATGAGTGAAAAATTACCCCAAAAGACACTGTTATATAATAGTGTATCTAATTATATAGATAAACAAAATACTGGGCATTTTCCATTTTGCTTTTGGAGTGCCAGTGCTATTACTGTTAATTGCATCCGCCTGTATGAGTATCTGCACATGCACGTGAATTAGATTAGACTTTGGCTGTCAAGCATGATGGGGGGTTATAAAAAAAATCCCAAGTATTAATTTAATTTGAACATTTAACATGATCCATGCACAAGGGTGTGGATAAATAAGGCGGCAGTGGAGCAAAGTGTACGCCCGGCATGTTGGAAAGTCATAGCAGCACGTGTCGAATGCTCAAGAAATAAATACAGCTTTGACAGCTGTAATACCATGGAATTAGTGTGAGAGTTAACCTCCTACTCTCCCGCTGTCTCTCATTCGCTCTCTTTCCCTACACCATTCTGTTTCCTGATCTCTGTCTCTCTTCCCGTCTTGCTCCTCTGTCCACAGTAATTAGATGGAATCAGTGTGAGGTAAAGAAGCTCCGCAAAAGCGCAGAGATGAAACGCACAAAAACATTAAATGACGGCGGCGTAGCGTCAGCGGCGAATGATGTCATGGGCAATAAATTTGCTGTTGACCACTCTGGGTGATGGATTGAGAGACGGGAGAGGAAGAGATGAAGACAGGGATGGAGTGAAGGGAAAAAAAAGATCCAGAGACAGGAAGTAATATAAAGAAATTAGAGAGATGCGGATAGAAGAGAAGGATGGCAGACGTGGAGGAAAAAGGAGAGGGTGACAAGTGTGGATGATGTTGACGGTGAAGTGGAGGGAAGATAGAAGCAAGAGTGGGGAAGGAGGGGAAATAGAAAGGCATAAAGACATAGAGGGAGGGAGAGAGATGGAGGGAATGATTATGAGTGGAAACGTTTGTCTCTCAATCAGGATATGGACTCCCATAAATAACATGCTCTCTCAGTCAACAGCATGATGTCACCACATTCACACACTCACTCTTACACACACACACACACACATTGAAAGGCTTAGACAGTGGTGGGGGGAGCAGAGGAAGCGGCAGTGTTGCCTTCATAAAAAAAACTAAACAAAATGGAAAATCCACTAAAAGAAAACAATCACAATTGCACCAGATTTCCCTCATTCTGTATCTAATTTCCTTTTGTTCTCCTCCACCACTGAATGCTCTTGTACTTTGCTCATTGGTATTCATGTTGTGCTTGTTCTTAGTATTTACTGTGTAAGGCACCCTGTTAATGACATTGTATTGCTTTGGCTAGGACTTTCTGGTATATCTCAGGATACAAATGAGATAGAGAGAAACACACAGAGAGACAGATGAAGAAGGAAGCAGAGGAAACAGACTATAAAAGATGCAAAGAGAGACAAAGACAAATAGCAAATGAACATGAGGATCATTTTGGCCATGGATATGATTCAATGACACATTGTCAGTCATGCTGACGAAACAGGAAGTAGAAACAGAGACATTGAGAGCAGCCATTAATATGTGTTTGTGAGCTTTATGCGTAAAGATTTACCATATGCAGGGACTGGTTGTTCAGTAATTTAGTCATCAATTAACCTAATGGCGGATTTTACAGATGTTGAATGGCCATGAGTTCAGAGGTCCAAAATGTTGGGAAATGTTGGATCTGAGCTGAAACTGACCCTTGCCTACATGGAACCAATGTGCAGCCCAAAAGGGACCTGGGGAAAATCAGAACTGAAATAGCCCCAGTTATAACTAGACTCTTGGGGTTCCAAAATTAGGTTGACCTGAACTGACACATACAGAAAAAAGCACTAGCCAACATTGGCGGTGACAGGATGACCCAGCTATTGATGAGAAACTATGTTCAAAAAGAAGAGCTTTACACGTGTTTTAAAAAAGAAATTACCACATGAAGAAGTACAACATGATCAGAGCTGGTCCAGCTGGATCCACTAGAGAATTGGACATATTGACAAGATGGCCTAAGACCTATGGCAATGTGGCCCAGCAAGGGTGAATCATTTTTTGGCAGGTCCTAGGTTGGGTGGACTCATTAGGGAATCTAATGTGTTTGCTGTTTGTCATTAGCTCATCATTACATCGGCCTATCGGGCTGCAGGATCTTAAGCCACCAACAACAGTGTCTGGATCTGGATTTATCTTGCTGGGGCTCAGGACAGATGGCCCAAGACTACAAGCCTCCCTGTAGAGTCTAAGCAACAGACTTTCCTTCAAGACTTGATCATCACATATCATCTGTTAATGATCTCATATCATCTGCTATAATACACTTATATCTGCTTTCTGGATATGTGCAATGCTAAAGAAACATAATATCTTCTTCATAAACCAGTGTCAAATAATGACTATCCTGATTTACCCGAGGCCTGCCAACTAGCTAATACTGATGTTGCTCACCTCATCACTATGGGACTATACTGCCTATGGGCTTGTATTAAGAACATGTTGTATTTTTCATGAACTTTGTTCTGCTGGCAGTGCAATCTGCCTTCTCACTAATACTAATGAATACAAATGATGTTATTGATCCTCCTTCTCCTCGACCACAGGGGGGTTCAGAGGTCAGGGTCAGCTGAGAAAAAACTGCATGTCTGGTACAAGTTGACATTCAGCATCTTGCTGAAGAACAGCATGGAAGAACTTAACAGTAAAGAACGGAGGATATGTTAGTTTACAGTTAAGGAGCACTCTTTACAATTCATTGCTTTACTTTTCCATATGGTTAACAACAGGGTATATGTGTGCATTTGTAACACACTGTTAAAACTGTCTGAATAGCTGATTGTCATCAGCATTGCCCCTCTCTGACTCCGCGTCTCCCACGCTCTCACTTTGTAGTCTCTTCATCCGTCATCTGTTCTGTATTCTCTCTTGTCTTTCCCCGGATCTGTCTTGTGTCTTTTCCACCCACCCAATATCTTTTCAGTCCCCTTCTAACCACCTCATCATCTATTTTTCACTGGCAATCAAAAATCAAATTCATATTCAAGGAAGCTTAATTGGCATGACCTCTGAGTCCCGCACCCTCTCTCTATGTGGGTTCATAGCTTTCAATGAGTTTCTTTTTCCTCTGTTGTTTAAAGTGATGTTTCATTAAGAAACTGTCGTTTCCATTGTATTGGCTTCCATCTCAGAGGGTTTTTTTTTATGCGAGTCAACTTGAATCACATTACAAAAGCTGAATAGAAATGACACATTCGATGAACTTTCATCAGTATCAGAAAAAAAATAGTTCATCTGCTTAGGGGGAGAAATCGTCTTGCTGAAGAAATGATGCAATACTGGTGTAAATATGTTTTAACCTTGTGAACCCCGAGCGGTTTCAAGGCGTTTTTCGCACCTGCGACATTCCACACATTTTGCAATGTAAAATGAGTCCTGCTACTCTATGGAAACACCACAATCACTGCCAGGAGTAGAATGATTAAAACATGTCCTTTATGCAGTATAACAAGGTTATAAAGCCATAAATCATAAAAAAGAAAAAGCAACTGCATTTCTTTGAGAATCGTGGACTCCACATGCCATACATATTGAGCTATTTACATTTGTATAACCTTTGCTTACAACCTCTCTTGTCAGATCTGCAGTTTTAAGATATGTAGACTAAAGTGATTTTGATGAAATAATATCTCAAACTTAGATTGGTTATTGGCCCAGATGAAGTGTTTGTCACTCAATTCGTTGAAGAATTGTTTAAAAATCTGGAGATAATTTCTAGTTATTATAAATAGCGTAATTATGGTAATTTCTTTTTATATCAAACATGCCGGTAAATTGAGGTTCAGAGGGTTAATATAACTGGTGCTGTAGGTTCTTGCATGTATTTGTTTTTCACACTATATATTATTTGCTTATTTCTGAATATAAAGTGTTTTCTATGTACAGCTGCTACAAGAAAAAGTTATTTTGTTACTTACTTTATTGTTAAATCCATAACCACAATACTTAGCTATTTATCATCCAATGAATGATATGATATGCTATTTGAATGAGAACATGGAATATGTCCATTATTTACTTGACACAGTGATGATAACAGCTTTTCTATTGGTGAATTTCAAACAGGCTTTTCTTCATAAATGTGTTTTATCTAATGCCTACACTTTTTATTATTCTCTACTTTTTGAATGAGTTCTTGTCATGTTTGCTCCACTGTTTTTCCGTCCAGTTCTGCTCCATCATTCCCTGTCCGTCTCTCTGTCATATCTCTGTGTCTTTCTCTCGCTTGTCTGGCTCTCGTTCACTCTCCGTCTCCTCCTCCTTCCAGACAGCATTGACTTCTGAATATGAGGATCTTGTATCTATTTGTTTGACTTGAGTCTGTGGATGTTTTCTAGCGGCGTTTCTCATTGTCTTTGTTCGGCACCGCACTGCTGTCATCAATTATGAAGTCTCAAATGGATTTCCTATACACTCCATGTCACACGCACACACATAAGCACACACAAAGACAGTGTGTGGCTTCCTCTGTATGCGCATTTTGTACAAATTGAGTGAGACCTAACAAGAGAGTTCATCCCCCTCCCAGCCCTCTGTACTGAGTACGTATGTGTGTGTGTTCAAGTGCTTTACTCTGTGTGTGTCTGTGTGTGTGTGTGCATTACACTTTCTCTGCCAAGTGGGACATACCCCAGGGAATCCTGTCAATCAAACTGGCTAGCAATTTGTCAGAGAAACAAGGCACTTTCCAAGACAGGCAGATGTATATATGCGTGTCTCTGTGTGAGTTTAAGGGTGTGTGTGTATAAGTGTGTGTGTACATACGGTTTTGCGTGCAAATGTAGATAGGGGTAACACTATTGCTGTTATGTGCTTCTGCATGTCTGGAATGATATGTTATGACACATATAGGCATATGTGTCGTGTGTGTGTGTTTGCACGTGGCAGCTGATTCCTTGCAGCACGGAAGAGAAGGCAAGTGATAGACAGTATACACACACAGACACACACGCAACCCTTCCCCAAACTGACAGCAGTCTTTCTTCTATTCATTCTTCCATCAATCCATATATGTTTTTCCCTAAAGTTTTCCCTTTCACCCATTTTCTGTCTTTATGCTGCCTGCTTTCTCTACTTCACTTCTTTTCTGCAAGGCACTATATGGCAGCTTATCTAAAATTTTGCTTATGTGATGTTTAACTTGATTTTCTATTAAACATTTTTTTTAAAGGGGATCTATGCTAATTGGCCAGTGGTTGTTGACATTGCACATTTCTGCAAACTACAGAAATCTTGATATGAAATGCTTTCTTGGCATCAGCTTTGGTGTCAGTAGGATGAGGTCGGTTGGATGGGTCAAAGGGACTTTTCTAAATAATAAAAATAATAATAATCTAAGTTTTAACTTCGCTGTAAATTAACTTTCTCACATAAAGAAATACGTTGTAATAATATAAAATAATTGATATCAGTTCCTGTCATAGCTGCTCCTAAATTTAAGTAAATCATTTTCAGAACTATGGGAGAATAAAAGAAAAAGAAGGGATTCCACCTTCCACTGCTTTTCTCAAGCAACAATTGTTATTCCACTTTCATTCACAATCTGTCTGTTTCCATTTCCTCCATTTTCTCACTTTTCCAGTCCTCATCCACTTCTCCTCTTTTGTTTTTCTTTCCATCTCCTTCTTTCACTTACCTTACCTCTGCTGCTTTCACCCAATCCCCAAAGACAACATTCCTATTTCCCAAGCCACTTCTGCTCGGTTAATGTGTGTGTGCATGTTCTTGTGTCTGTGTGTGTGTGACCCTCGTGACAGGGATGTGCGTCATTGGGGATTTATTGACATCCTTAGACTCTTTCTTTAGGTCAGCTGACTTAAACAGCCCGGCCTCATTGGCTAACAGGCCGAGGCCACTCTTCACTAAAAGTCAAGTGACAAATTGACTCCCGTGTTAAACACACTCACACATACATGGTCTAATTTATGGTCATGCATCTTGTGTGAACTCACTGCATTATCTCTTCCTTTTCAGCTTTTCTCCCACTCAAAACCTCAGCACACAACTCTAGGAGGCACGCTCATGATCATCAGTTGACCTGACTGGCTTCTTTGTTGAACCCTTATTTGTTATGGAGGTAGCCTTGGTAATGTGCTCATAATACTAGCACCATGCAGCGAGGGATGACAAACTGATTTGCAAAGCTATTGTTTCTCCAGTTGTTAGGGAGGAAAAGGGAACTGCTCCTACGCTTTCTCACAGGTACATTTTTCCCCGCTGCACCTTTGACCTCGCAGCATTTAACCAGCTGCTGGAGCTCGAACTGGCCAAATGACACACGGCAAAATCACAGCTAACACCCGGGAAACACACAGTAAATCTTACCCTAACTCCACAAGGGGTCAACTAAACCATAATAACAAGAGCAAATGATGACAAGCTTAGGTTTTTTTTACATGTTAAGCAGCATATCAATACAATACAGCATACATTGGTGGCCACATATTATGACAGAGAATAGAATAGCAGAGAGAAGACAACTGGAGCACAGAAGAGGTGGAAGTATTTAAGTTATGTGGGGCAGAGAGGATGAAAAAAGTGCAGAAAAGTTGAGAGGAAGAGGAGAGCACAGTGTGATAAATGGAACTCAAACAGTATTTTGAGAATGGAGAAAAGCACAGTGACCAGACAAGATAAGTAGGCCTCAACAGTAGAGAGTACTGTATAATGAAGATGCATACTCACCAAGCTGACTGCGTCTCTGAGCGTAGGCTACCACCACCGCGGCCAGAACTACACAGCACAACGATGTCACAAGGTTTGCCATCTGTAGACACACACACAGCAAAGTCATCAGCGTGAGCGCGTGCGAGAGACAGAGAGGAGCCGGGCGAGTGAGTGTGTCCGCCTGTCGTCCTGATTGACTGACAGACCCATAGACGCCTACAACACCATGTAAGAGATGGAGAGATAGCTGCTTCCTGTCCTCTCCGTCTCCTCTCCTCAGTGGCCTTTTCTCTATCCCTTTGCTTTCTACTCGTCAAACTCCCTTATTTCTTTACTTCCCTCACTGTTGTTATCCTTTTCACTGTATAACCTCTCTCTCTCTGTTTATGTGTCTCTCCCTCCCTCTCTTTCTTTCTGTTCATCAGCCTAATGGGTCCATCCTCTCTGGGATGGGCTACGGCCAGCAGCTCTTAAAGGTATAGCACACCATAAACAAACACACAGCTTTCTTGTAGAACAACAACCCTTCACGGGCATCCCGTCACTTCATTGTTGCTCCACATAAAATGTTTATAACCTCAAGTTTAACGTTTGTTGTTATTAATATTAGGTGAGGTAAGCTGGAGGAGCTCTCATCTCTTGCTCTCTCTTGCTTCGATGCTTTTGTCTCTTTATGTTGTTGTTCCCCGTCTCAGCCCTTCCCGTCTTTCTTTCTTTCTTTCTTTATGTTCTGGCTTTCAAAAACTTCATTCCATTTCATATTTTTAGAGGAATACTTTAACTTGGCAAAGATACTGATAGGCTTTATATCTGAGAGTGAGATGATTAGATGGATAGACAAAATCTCTGCGCTGCCCAAACTCTAAAAAGTTCCACATAATGGGGAATATTTTTTTTGCTTTCTTGCCGAGATGAGAAGACTGGTGCCACAGCCACCTGGCTTAGCATAAAGAATGGAAACAGGGGGAAACAGCTAGCATGGCTAAGCTAACAAAATTAGCCTAAAAGCACCACTAATTACCACATAGTATGTCTAGGAATTGCTCAAATGCTTCAAAGCCTTTTTGAAGACAAATTTGATATAAAATACTTAAATTTTATTTGTGGTTCTAACAAACACAGCGAGGCTAGACACTTAAATGGTTTCTTTTTGCCTGTTTTATCGTGTTCATTGTTTTTATTTCTTAAAGCATCAAATATTCACAGGAAACTCACTGAAACATCGAAGCCCCAACAACCCTGCATTTCGCCTTTGTTTGATCTTCCCAAGAACCAAAGGGTAAAAATGACAAATGAATGTTTTATGGTGGGGTTGGGTGCCGGACAGTTTTTTTGGTCTAGACCAGTAAGCTTCTTATTTAGCGAGACATGAGAGTGGTATCACTATCATCATTTAACTCCTGGCGAGAGTGAATAACATTCATCAAGATATCAAAATACACACTCACTAGCCACTTAATTAGGTACACCTTTGCTCATTATCACAATATCTAATCACTCAATTTAGTTTCCTTGTCAACCTTGCAGTGAGAACAGGCTTGTGTTAATTAAAGTGTTCTAGAGATTGACAAACTGCCTCTTTGCTTCGTTGCTTCCACCAGGAGGTGAAAAGTCAAAGGTCAGAGGTCAGGGTCAGTGACAACATAACTACACCACGGGAGCTCATAGGGATTCACTATCGTGTTCAAGGACACTCGAGCAGGGCGGATGCCTGCCAACAACGGGGCTTGAACCCAGATCCTCCCATTAAAATGTGGCCTCTCTCTTCTCTCTCCGGGCTGCTCCTCCGTGTCCTTTCCTCTGCCTGTAAGAGAGCCAACTATCTCTCCTCACTGAACAAAGGTTGTCTAAGGGTCTGCTTGCTGCTGAGACTTGCGGTGAGTAAGGTGTTTGTGTCTGCGTGTGGAGAACAGAGTGAGTGCTCTAAATAGAGGCAAAGAAAGGAAAGTGAATTTCCTTGTTCCTTTGATGCGAGACTCCAGCTGTTACAAACCACTGTCATCTCCCATTACCTCTTGGTCTTTGTTTAGCTTCACCATTTTTTCTCTTACTCCATCTCGTCTTGGTTTTCTTCTCTACTATTTCACTCCTCTCTTTCCAAAATCCCTCTCTTCTCCCTCTTCAGCCAGTATGCATCTCTCCATTTCCCTCCCTCATATTTAAACCTTCACTCCTGTCTCTTTTTGTTAACAGTGAACAGGAACACCACTCCACCATGTTTAAGCGTCTCAGAAAGAAAGAAACATATCTGCAAGTCCTGCAGAGTGACATCCACGAACATGAAAAAGCTTTTTACAGTACCTCTGTCCTGTCAAAAGGCAATAAAACTGTCAAACTATCTCGGAACCTACAAATCTAACCATGTTTTAAGAAAAAAAAACAGCTTTTAAACTAATCTTGACAACGTTCACGTCTAAATTATTTATTCATTAAGTTCTGGGATTTTCAAATAACAAAAACTGTGTGATTTGTTTGTTTCTTTATATGTCAGAGCAACACAATGTACTTTATTAGAAATTATTAAGGTAATAGGATGGAAAAAGGTTCTCAAATTAAATGCTGTTTTGACCCACGAGACAACCAACAAAAAGGTTGCCAGTGGTGCACATGTTGTAGTGTGTCCATATATCTCCACTTTACTAAGACAATGACCATATTCAAAACCGGCTGCACTACCACTGCCAATCAGCAATCTACCATCAGTAATAAAGGGGGATGGCAGTAGTTCAGCGTGGATATTGATCAATTGGCAACCTCTGTATAGGGCTCTTTTGTGTATTTATTTTGCAATCAAACAGTATAGCTTTCTGAGCAAAACTTCTCACTGTAATCAAAAATGGATTTGAGAGAAAAGCACTGAATCTCGTGGGCAGGACCCAGGCTGACAGCTGTAAGACGTCTCTATTGTCCAGTCTTGATGAGAGAGCTTGGAAACATCCACTGTTAATAAACAGCAGCTTTGAAGTCCATATGGAAGATGGCGTGTAGAAGATGAAAAAAAACGACTTTTCTGTTTCCAATCTGTGATGGGTTGTCAGTGTGTAGCTGCTAGCTTAGCTCAATTAGCTAGTCACGAACTTAAAAAATTAAGCTAATAAAAAAAAGTTCCTCTAATTGCCACTTGAGGCTGGCTCCAAAAGCAAAACTCATGTTTAGAGATTACTATGATCATTGCTGAACAATATTATTGGGACCACTTTCAGAGCAATTTGAGGAACTAACAAAACACTGACAGCCAATAACAAGAAAAACTTTCCAATTCTCCAGTGCCATGTTTAAACCCTAATGAATAAATCTCTCTCTGAAAGATGCACAGCACCAAAACTGCATCATTCCATGTTATATATTTACATTTTAATGGAAAAAGACTAAACTGAGTGCTTATTTTCTGCCACTTCTGGCTACCTCGTTATATTTAATAGTTATATATGATTGATGGTATTTAGGAAATAAGAGCCATGTGGGGCTCCGACACACCTGGAAAACAGCGCATGCTTTTCACCACTGTTCACACAAGGTTATTGTTCATCAGCGTGGATGTTCACATTACAGGTAATAGTTAGTAGGCAGTTAGTTAGATAAGTAGACTTTCATTCTCTGTGTGGACGACAGAGTCAGGCACTGCCAACATGACGATGACCCGAAACAAAAGGCTGAAGTCACAGAATCTACATCCATGTTTCATACAATCTATGATACTCATACAGTTTGTGCATTCCTCACTAACAAGGTTATTGAGTTTAATTCTAAAATATATGATCATTTTCCAGTGATTTTAACATTTTGCTTGAAAACCGTGACTACTTATCCCACATTAAGTGTTACTTAAAGCTAAGAACTACAGCTAAATGGTGTTTATTTTAGTTTTTTATGGTAGTTATTGTAGTATTATAGATTATGTGAATACACTTTTAGCAGAATAAAAACTCATCTAAAAGCAATCCATATCTGAAGTGGATAAAAAAAAACTGAATAATTACAGTCTTCTGTTTTTCCAGCATCCCCTCCCTCAGTTTTAATAGGTCTGAATGTTTGTATTGGAAACATTTTCAAAGACTGTTTTTGAGTTTTAAATGACTTTAAAGATGAGTTTGCACCTGTGTCTTCCAAAGAGAGAAATAGGAGCTGAAAGTTTGCATGCATGTGATTGAGAGAAAGATTGTGTGTGCGCGCATTTATTTGTATGTGTGAGTGATTGGCAGCTCATATGTATTTCATCTGAGCAGATATTGAAGAGAGTGACAGGGGGTGAAATTAAAATTGCATCCCTTGTCAGAGCATCACAATCCCCATCTCTGCTCTTCAAGTGCTGGTTTCAGAATCTAAACGATGTGTGTGTGTGTGTGTTTGCATGCATTTGGAATTCTCCGGGTGCAAAAACGCTCCACTGTGCACGTGTGTGTGTGTGTGTGTGTGCGTCTGCGCCTGGAACTGTGGGGGTATTTAGCCCGTCTATCAGCAAACAATACAGTTTTGAAATCTGACAGCTTCAGATCGCTCATATAATGACAGCCCACGGGCGGTTAGCGCTGCAATCACACAAACTCAATACAAACCCTCCTCCCTTTATCCATCCATCCACCCCTCCCGACCCTCCCATTTATTCCCTTCTTTTTCCTCACTCTTCTTCCCTTCTTCCATATTTATTTATTCATTTCTTATTGGAGAGGAAAGGGCTGAATAGGCGTGATTCTTCTGGCTGCTTAATTAAAATATATAATTCATCGCTGCGTCAAATGATTTTGCCTCTGCGTCTTTGTGGAGTCCGATTTGGGAACATTTGCATTTAAATTGGAAAGCCAGGAGGGAAATACACTAGGCGGGCCGGAGTGTGTGTGGGAGAAAATAGAAGGCATCCTTCTCTCAAAGAAATGTGCATATGTACTCTTTCCTTCTTTCTTTCTTTCTTTCTTTCTTTCTTGGTCTTCTCTCTCTCACACTTGTCCAAAATCACACGAGAACACTGCTCGGCCAAACAGCACTATAGAGAACGTCCTGAAATGGACAATTTGGATGTTTGTCCCTTGAAATAACAACTTTGCACAACTAGCAGTCGTATGTTCAACATGTATGTTCCTCTCGAAGTCTCCAGACAGCTTTCACAATAGTTCATTATGTTCAATTGCATCTGCAGAGAAAATAAAGAGAAGCATCCTCCTGGGTAATAAATGAGCTCTCTGATTTATAGCAAGAGTAGAATTTACAGCCCTCAGGAACATCAAGCGTAGCTATCAAATGTACAGGAGGAGCTAACAATAGATGACTTGCTCATAACAGCATCAGCAGGAAACGAGACATATCCATCATGTTGGGAAAATGACACCTGCTCTGACACAATATTTACGCCATAAATCAAACAAATGATTTAACTTTTAAAGGTAATAGGAAGCGATTTTATTCAGCAACTCTTTCGGGTTGGTACTGAATTGAGATTTATGGATCGTACAGGCAATTAAAGTGTATATGATGCTGAGACAGTGGTGCATTATCCTGCTGGGACGTAATCGGAGGTCGCCTGCTTTTATGTTAGTGAAACCAGCGCGTCTGGCACCATAGAGCACGTTAAAAGTCTGTAAAATCACACCTTTCTCTGCCTGCTTGCTTTATGTACTGACTCGCAGCAGCACAACTCACCATCTGGTGGAATGGCCTGTGTATATATAAACAGGAAAGAGTGCCTTATAAAGCAGCCAGGGAGAGTACAAAACAGACATCTCCGGGAGCGAGAGCCTCCTAAAGCAGCGTAGTCCCTTTTAAATCCAAAAGTTTTTCAAGGAAATCATAATAATAATGGAGAATCATCAAGACAACTTGCCGAGCACAAGGAGAAAGGGTGAATAACTGTGGATACTTTCGGGGAGAATATTCTAATTTCATCATCATGAGGAGTAAAACCTTGAAACTGAAAGGTAAGGCAGTCTGTCCAGGGGGTACACTTGTACATGAGAAGCATCCTCACTGCAGAAGTCAGAGCCCTGTTCTGTGCTCCTCTCAGTGAACTGACTAACTGACTTACTTTTGACACGTCTGTCCTACCTTGAGGCAATGATACACTAGCAACGCTTTTCCAAGGCAATGAAGACAAGGAGTTTTTGTCAGCACAATACTTTTTTCAGTTTCAGTTCACAGTATATCTCCAACAAACTATGCACTGCCCAACATTTTTGATTTAAAAAAAGCTTATTTTGAGTTTAAGATTTTAAGTTTCAGGTATGACTTAAAACCCCCATAGTACTGAATACATACAATGTATAAGGAAGTAAAATCCTCTCATTTCAGAGAATGTTGGAACTAAAAAAATAAACATTGAGATGTGTGTTTTTCATTATATTTTGTAATTACAACATTAAAATACTAAATTTAAAAAAAATATACAAATAACAAAAAATGCACCCGACAAATAATTATCATACACATCGAGAGTGTGCACGTGTGCTTTTAATGTGAGAACTATAGGAACATGGTGTTTGTTTTGCTTGAATAAAGTCTGTGGCTCCACAGTGAGATGCTATTTGTGAGAACATACAGCCTGAGGCAGAGCTTAAAGTTTGACTGGGTAATGTTTTTATACATTTATTAACTTTTTAGCCCATAGTTCTGAATCATGGGACATTCCCAGAGTAGGAGAGGACTTAAAGTCAACATGGTCTCTGAGCATTAAAAGTCTGAAGGGGTTCCAATAACATTTATTAAAGATGTAATTAATCTGATTTTGATTTCTCTTAATTCCCTCGTAATGTTTTTCTATGTACGATCCAGAGGTGTCTTGTTTTGGTATTTGAAAAAATAATAATCAGCTTTTGCTCAGAAAAAGCCACAAAGTCAGAGTAATCTTTAATGCTTAAGGACAGAATTAACATTTACGCAGCCTGACCAGTGAGTGTGAACTAACTGACAGGTGTTTATCCTCACAGGGTCCAAACACTAATTAGCTCAAATGTTAATGAGCTAACTGTGTCTGTGACCCCGACGACCATAATACCAGGAGAAATGGATTTATGGCACCTCATCCATCAATAACTGTCCTGCAGGTGATCTGTTTTGACCAAACACACAATAACACAAACACATAATCACACATAACTGAAACCTCTAATGTCAGTCACATAATGTGTTTCATACATTTTGTTGTTGGCAACACTAATTCTCTCATCAATCATGCAGGATTGCTGCAGATTACCCACAAGCACCGAGGTCGAGCCTGATAGTGTGGCTGCTGGCATTTTGGATACAACACACGCACACACACGCACATGCATAACACACACTGATGAGCTCAGTTGGCATTTTGTGGCGAGTGTTGATAGCCGGATGGCTGTGACCTTTTCCACAGTCGTTCGGGTTATAATTGCTCGCTAAAGACAACGCCAAACGTGACTCAAGAGGTAGCAGGGGTCGCTCCTATAAACACACACATACGCGTGCAAACACACACTCTTGTGGATGTGGATGGCGGCACTTGGCCCTGAGTGATAAATTCAGTCATTGATCACATGTGACTGCTCTCAGCTGGCTGAGATTTAGAAGACCTGAACATGTCAGCTACTATGCATCATGCAGCCAGCAGCGCGGCTGCTGCTGCTGCGGAGCTGGTGGAAGTCCCACATCACATCAGTGCTGCATCTGACCTGTGTGCTGCACACCTAATGTGGCAGTGGCAGCAGCCCATCCCTGGTGCATCCTGTGTCTAATAATCTATGGGTAGTATTTGTGTCAGACTTGAAATAGCATTAAAGCTTAATATAATTAAACATGGCAGACGGGGTCATTAACTGGGCCCAGTGCCGAGGCTGTTTGTGAATAAACACAGAATGAGATCTGCCTCATCACACTGATGCCAGGTAGCAGATCCCTGATGTGCATGTATGAGTGCTCATCGTGTGGGTTTATTTGCATTCGAGCATAACTGCGTGTGTATATATGTGTGTGTGTGTGTGTGTGAGTGTTTTTGTCTCCACCCAGCCATCTGGACCTCCTTGTGTGTGTAGCAGCAGATATAGGTGGTTAGAAAGCTCTGGAAAAACACGGTGTTACCTCCAGCCCTCTCACCTCTGAACTCTATAAGTGTATCAAAGCTAAGAAAACAGAGCACTTTGTGTGTCGGTGTGTAAGAGAGAGAGTGTGTGTGTGTGTCAGCATTCTTAAGGCCTATAAGGCTTTGAATGATGGGTGTAGACTCCCCTTTGTGAACAGGGAGCCTCCAGGAGCTGTGCAGCATGTGTGTGTGTGAGTGTGTGTGTGTGTGTGTGTGTATGATGGAGAGTGTGATGTACGGGCTGTGATGTTCTGAGCAGAGGTGTTTTTACAGGGAGTTAATCAGAACCAGAGCTGAGGCCCACAGAGGATGAAACGCACACGCCTGCGCATGCACACACAAACACACGCGCACACACACAAGTCAGTGCCCTACCTTTCCCTAACACAATATTATTGACCTTCAGATTCTGTTGGTAAATACTTGAATGTAATAATTTAACGTGAATATTGCTGCGAGATGCCAATACTGAATTAAAGTATATTAAGATATATTGATTAACATATTTTTTCTGCATTATATAATGCAAGAAAAAAACAATCGTTATCTTCTAATATAAATCTTAATATTTATAGTCTGGCATGGAATAACAAGTATTAGGTCTGCACCTATCATAACTTTCATAGCAAATTCATGTTTTTTTCTTTTTAAGTCTTTGTCTGACCAACAGTTCAAAACCCAATGATAAAGTTGTACTATAAAATATCTCTTTAAAGTTAACAGATTAAAGCATAAAAGTCCCACACTTAAAAAGATAATACCTGTGAATGCTTTCACTCCTGCCCCAACTGACACTGACTCAAGTGACATCACGGGATGCAATTTTATCAGATTGTTTTTTCCACCATATATACAAGTACTATCATGTGTCATGGTTGCCTTGCTGGGGGATTAAAGATTATTAGAAATTGAATGTCCAAATCATTTATCAACATGGATTCAGAATTACTTTTGGCTACTTTGTCTTCCAAACTAGTTGGGAACAATTGCCAATTCCTTGTGCAGGCTGGCCTGTTTTTAAAAGACTGAATCCTAAATTTATGTCCCAAAAAAAAAAAAAAACTAAGTACTAAATTACTTCTTCTATCAATAATAAAAAATGTTAAGTATCTAACAGGGTCCCAGGCCCTTTCAACCCTTAGCCTGGGAAAATGTTTCTGCACCACTGTAGTGCAGATAAATCACGTGTTGATGGTTGAAAAGCAGTTTGTTGGAGAGCAGAAAGGGCCTCAGCGGTAAGCACTGAAACTCACAGTAAAGGAAAGTGAGGTTTAAGATTCTGCTGGTGAAAAGGAGAATTTCATATGCAAGAAACTACCAAATACAGCCACATCATTATATTTGTGCTGCCCCATGTGTGCTTCTCTTCAGTCCTTAGGGTTTTTTAAGGATTTTGGGCCGAGGAAGAGGTTCCAAAACCACAAACCACAAAAAGATAACGTAACCTTGACAACACATAAGGGAGACGCCTTAGTGTCTCCTTTATTGAGCTCTGCTAAGATTCATATATGCAAGAATTCAAAAGCAAAAAAAAAAAAAAAATAGATTTTTGAATAACTATGCCTGTGTATTCTATCTTTTGTGTCTGGCATTCCACCGACTTTACAATTGTGTATGCACAGGTGGTGATGGGTGATTCTGGGCTCATTCAAAAGTGTCAGAGTGAAGTGAGAATCCATCCCGTTGTTTGCCTCGGATATATATTAGCACAGAAGCATCTTTTCAAAATGGAATATCTGAGTTTGCTTTATTCTCCTAAACTAGAGGTTATTGATCCGCCAGGCATAAGCTGCAGCTGTGATTAAGGCCTGAGAGACGACAGATAGAGAGAAATCTGAAGTAGAAAAGTAAAAAATGGAAGAAAGACAAAAGTGAGAAAGACAAACACTTATTTTTCATCTGTGTTATTGCATTGGGGTGTGTGTGTCCATGTGAGAAAGACACTTTGTGTGTGAATGCCGGTCTGAGTGTCCCTGCATGTGTTGGAAACTAAAAACAGTATGTTTACTCAACCTGTTTGCCAAACCTCTTTAGTAAATATAGAGGATACAGTAGAAGCATAGATGGGGATACACACACACTTACACACATACACCACATAGATTCTGTGTGTTCAACTGTCCACTGGTCTTTACCACAGGAGGCTATTTGTAGAGTGGATTCCCATGGCCTTCATGTCTGCCTGTCTATTAGCTGGGTGGCCCTTCATGCACATGCAGAGATATACTGCACACGTACAAGAAAACGCATACGTGCACATTACGGGAAACACAATAAAAGTTGTGGATAAAGTGCACGCAAGTAAACCTTGAGCACACTATATTTACACTGTTTATGCACAAACACACACATCTTCGTCCTGTAGGTTTGCACCAAACCCACATGCACTGTGAGACGGGTGGCCAGGAACCTCAGTAACCAGATAAACACACTAACTATATTGGAGCATTCACTAAAGTACACTTAAGTGTCTGTTGCTTCTTCCTGAGCAAATACACGACTGAAATAGTTTGTGTGTGTGTGTGTGTGTATGTGTGTGTGTGTGTGTGTCAAGGGCATTTGCGTCCTTGCCTCTCTGGCAAACTAAACTGATTAATATTGCACTTCTTTATATTGTGGATTTTCTTTGCCTTCTGTCAAGAACATGTCTATAAATACAGTTATTCTATACTATATATAGTTTTTTTACAGATGTTCAAGAATTCACAACTTGCATTTGACATGAACTAAAATGAACTCCCAACAAGAAAAGTGAGACATCTGTTGAAATATACGTTATTTTGACTACAGAGAATGCCAGTAAATATCTGGGTATGATATTATTTAATCATTTAATTATTAACCAGTGCTTTTGGGGGGGAATATTTACTGGCAGACATGCACTAACCCTAACCCTTTTTGTTAAATTTAATTTAAAACAAGCTCAAATATGTAATAGCTGCTACCATGTACACGAATGCATCCATGCAATCATATAGACGAGTAAATTAAATTTACATAATGATTTTTTGGATCAATAATTATCAGTGATTAGCTCCAGTCTCCCACGCCACAAGTTCAGATAAGTAGTTAAAGATAAGGAATGAACGAATCAATGGGTATAAGGACCAAGTCGGTTAAGGGAAATAATATATATTACAGTTTAGGATACTACATGTTTTATTCTGCAAGGTAATCTTCGTAAATGAAAATCACTTTTAACATTTTTGTAGTATAAATGCAATTGCCATACATAGAAAACATTATGCTTTAGACTAACTGCATCTCAGACGTATGACTTGAACATCACCACCACTGAGCTAACAATGACCTTTAATGTCCCTGAAGTCTCATTTAGCCATTTGTTAGCAACTGACATATTCTGTCAACACAATGCAAAAATCCCAGACGCTTGGTTACCTAATTTCAGGCATCTAAACAAAAACCAGTTCAAAAAAATGAACAGACTTGGAGATGAGGGAAACAAAAGTGCAAAAATGCTAACTCATTTCTGGACTCCTTCCTGCAGCACACAGCTAAAAGTCCTCTCCTGTCTGTTGGATGATTGAATGTATTTCATTACAAATGCACAAAGACTATTACTCCCTTCTCTTATTTAAAGCAAAAGTCCATTATTTGTACTTGTGTAAAGCAGCACATCATAGTGGGATTATGATGTAATGTGTTTCGAAGCGTCTCAGACAACTGGTGAAGGTGAACGTCCACTCTGACTCTCAGGAAGTGAAGAAAAAAGCGCTGCATATCGTTACATTATCAGCTTGATTTGCAGCCTGGGACATAATAAGTGGACTGCGTGCACCTAAACCTGCTGAGCACTCAGGACGTCATCTTACATCACACTTGTGTGCTCACTGTCGTAGCCCCGGGAAGAGTCATCTACTGCTGAACAGCACTATTCTGGAGGACTACACTTAGTCATCGCTGACTTAACGCTGATGTCATTATCTAAACTCACCCTGTGTCTATACTAGAGTGTGTGTATGTGCGTGTGTGTGTGTGTGTCATGGCGAGAGTTGTTCATTATCTCAGTCAACTCTCTCTGTTCACTACAAGCCCTATAGGCACACATCCTGTCAGCCGTTCTCTCACTTTCTGTCTCTCCCAGTGATGCTATAATTCAACATTTTAACTAGAGCTGTCTGTCTCTTTCTCCCTCGCTCCGCGGCTCTCGCTCCGCCGTTCCCTTTCCACCTGCTGCTCCCCTCTCTGTCATCCTCTCCACCTTTTCTCCCCCCTTCTCTATTCACCTTTTCTCATATGCTGTCACCTCTGTCATTCACCGGCTTTCTCTCCAGTCCAGTCCCTCCCTTCTTTTTCGCTCTCTCTCTCACTCTCTCTTTCTCTCTCTCTCTTATGTCCTCCAGTAAACGCTGATGACAGCATTTCCTATTTTCACACAGCAGCGAGCCCTGAACTTCCCGGAGGAATTGCTATGATGATGATACGCCAATGAGTAAGCATGGGCGGTGACAGCCTCTGAATGTAAATCTGTTTTAATGCCATAGTTAGCTTGAGTAAAGTAAGGATTCGAAGTTATTTGGAGTTTCACTTAAAAAAACCGAGCTTGTTTAAAAAGCAATTTAAGCATTCAAGCCCTGGGATGAGGGAGGAGAAAAAAAAATGACTCCTAAGATGCCCTTTAGCAAGGCATCGAACCTCCATCTGCTCCAGTGGAGCTGCCCTGTGGCCATCAGCGAAAAGCTTCATTCACAAGGCAGCTCCCACTTGTTAATATGCATAGCAGCAAGAATGTGAATCAGGGCATTGCTGAGAGAAATAAACAGGCTCAGTCAACATTACCTGAATAAATAAAGGTTCAAATATATATTTTAATTCCCTGCGCCTGAGGTGGTTTCTGAGTAATCATCTGAATTCTTATTATATTGTTGAAATTGGCTCTACCTGCACGGCGTCTGATCACATAAAGCAACACATTTCTTATTTATTTATTTATTGCGAGTGTAAGGTAAGTGGTTGTGTCGTTTTCAAATAAGTGGCTATTTACGTAGCTCAATCAAAGAGTGGATATTAGAATTCAATGAAAAACTGAAGTGATGCTATTGGAGCTGCACATAAATGTTTGTATATCAACGCATAGGTGAGCGCTTGCACGTGTGTGCTGCTTTAAGTTGACTCACAAAAAGTCCTGACAGAGTTATAAGCATTTTTTCTTTCCATTTGTCCTCTCCCACACACACACACACTCCTTCTACGTTGCTCCTATTCTTTCATTGTTTATTAGCGATGCAATCCGTTATCAAAGTTTGGCCGAGCATCGCCGCAGTTCGGCCCACTACACGAACATCTTTGACTCCAACTTGGCTGCCTCTAAACGACCTGCTGTGGGGATATATTGTATCATTGTGTTCTGAAAAAGGTAGCGGCAATGCTTGTCAGAACAAAATAAATGCCAAAAACATAACAGCAGAAGAGAGTTGGGGAGAAAGAGAAAACAAAAGTGTGGTATCATTGTAGAAAAATGAAGAAGGAGATGAAGTTGGACAAAAAGAAGATGAGGGAAAACATGAGGAATGAGGTAAGGATGAAGAATTGTTAAGACAACAGGAGCAAGAAGAGCAGGAGGGAGGAGAACAGACTGGCTGAAGAGAAGAAAAACAGCACGATAGAAAGTAAAGCGGAAAAAAAGCAAGACATCCCCGACACACACGAAGGGCCAAACGCACACACAAAAACACACACATATTGGATGCCTGTGTGCAGTTTACGTAACTGTGTTTGTCTACCGATTATCATGAACTCATTTAAGACGGTTATGCAACATCACTTAGATATTCAATGTTCAAAATCATTTTTCTCACACGGGATTTGGAGACTCGGGGTCTCCCGTGCAGCTCCGCCAAATATCTAACCACCCAAGCTGAAAGAAGTCCCTAAACTACTCTGACTGAAAGAATAAACTCAAAAATTAAGAGAGTGAAATGTACTTGAACGCTGAACAGTGATCATAGCAGTGGTAGGTCTATTTTATCTTTTCAGAGCCTGGAGTTTGAACATCTGTGGGTGGGTATTATTCACATGAAAATGTCAAAACAAAAAATTAAAAAAAAGCTAAACATATTGTTGGGATCCTGGGGGTTTATTCTGTTTTCATATCTCATTTCAAACCAACTGATAATTGTCGCCCACCAGTGGGAAACATTTAATGACTCTGGAGCTGCGCTAAAATGATGATATGCATTGTTGACTAACAGAAAAACATGGGTGTAACTGGAGAAAGCAACTCATTTTCACATTCTGACACTAATCAGTTCACATGAGGGCATGCAAGTAGGAACTTTAACTACTGGAGCCTTTTCTTTACCCACTGATAATCATCTGAACCCAGGCGTCTTTCCAATACTTCATAAATCTGCTACTCAAATGGTCTTATTGCTTTTTAAATAAACATGCACTCCAGTTTTTCTTTTTCAGAATTACTGAGCCACGTTGGATATGAATTAATATTTGATGTGGATGGTTGCGGTCAAGCTCTATCATGGATTATATATGTAGAATTGAGCTTTACAAGATACAAAAAGTATTGAGCAGAACTCTGACTGTGTAAAGTTCAGCCTATTTCCGCATTACAAAACCATAATCCAACTAATTGATGAAATATCTGAGGTTTGTGGTGTAACAGTCAACAACTGTGTGCTCACAACAACAAGGTTTTAGAGCAGAAATGGTCCCAAAATACTGTTCCAGCTAATGTAGTCTTGTATGTTCACAGTGGACTGAGAGCCAGCGTTCTTCTGGGACCAATATGTTTGGATCAGCTGTCTATGGGCTGCCCTTTCCGTTTAATACTCCCCACTGGTGTCTGCGGGCAGTTAGCTTTAAATATGGGTTCAATGGGGTCGTTTTGCTGTCTTGCAACAAGCCATTTGTTGCCATTATTTCTGTAAATGATAAAAACAACTTCCACTGACTGGAAAATGACCCTTGGGTTGGAGATCTATCACAGTAAACAAAACAAATGTTGGCCCCTGCCTAATGTTTTAGTTTCATGCTATTCCCTCGTGAGCAGGTTGAGTGATTCTGATTTTGTGTACACAAAGAGACATCTCATGGCTTCATGAGTGACTCCAGACTCTGATTGAGGAGCAAAGCCAAAGGGTGCACATGTCAAAACCCCTTTTGATGTAATGAAGTTGGCATAACTGCATGCCACTCCTTTCTGTCAATAAGCTTACACTTAGAAAACTTAACAAATAAAACATCCAAAACAAAGTGCTGCACACATCTAACCATTGTTTTTTTTATTAAGTTCTGTGACAGCAGGACATTGGTCAGACACCACAATTAAATCTGAAACAATACCTGCAAGATGGCATTAGCAAGAATCCACCATGCTTAAACAAAAACAACCATGTGTGAATCATGCCAATGGTTTTGTCTTGCCTCAATTGTTTTCGGTAATCTATTTCAGTGTGCTGTTTAGCTGTCGAATAGGAAAGTTTGCAACCCAGCCGCCATTTTGAAAACAGCAGAAAATAAGCACACAGCAAAATGACTGAGCGACTGCAATACAGGTTAATGCACAAGTAAATAAGCTAAAGCTCTAAATGGCACCAATGCCATGGTTGACATCCCACTCAACTCAGGAACCCATACAAAACAACAAACCTGCAAAATGGCTTGAAATAAACACAAACAGGATCCCAGTTCATGAAAGATGAGTAACAAAGCAATTCTTTGGAAAGAATGGAAACATAAAAGGATGAATAATGGCTGAACAAAAGTAATCTTGCAGTGTTGTTATCCAGCACAATGGGATGACAAACGTTCAGTGGTGTACAGCAAAGTGGCTGTAATGGTTTTTATTGTTTGGAGGTGGCTCAGAAAGAGGCGATGCAGAGATGGATGTTAATCAAAGGCTTTCCAGCTCTCACATACATTCGTATAAACGAGCGGAGGCATATGTGCCGCTTTTTGGAGCTCCATTTTAGATTCTATTTCGCAGCTGTGTGAGATGACTGACAATCGCTGTCAGATTCCACTCCATTACTCGCGCGCGCACTCAGACACACATAGATATCGATTACTAAACTCCGCAGCCTGTGGAGTGGAGCCAATGTGAAGTGGGCGGGTGAGGGACGGTGTGCATGAGAACGCACACGCTGAGGGATGGAGGGGCTATGCAAGGACACTCACTGAAAGAAACGCGCACAAAAACCCATAGCTCAAACAGATTAAAGAAAAGGCAATTCAACCTGCTGTTGTTGTCTCACTTTATTTGTCACTTGGGAGGAGTGGCAAGGAGAATATTGAAAATCAGACGAGACGCCTCATTCTATTAAACTTCCCTCGACTCCTCTCTAAGATGATTATAACTAACAGCATGACTTTTGTGTTACCTATTTTAGGAGGAGGTTGTTTTGATGGTGATTTAAAGAAAGACTTGAAGCTTATCAGCTGCTGCATTTAATGTAAGATGCAGGTGGATAAAACTGTAGGCTTATTGTCAAAAATGCAGAAAGCAGGGAGGGGAGGAAAAGGAAAAGAAAGGAGGGGAGTGGAGTGCAAAGGAGGGGAAAGCATAGGAAAGGCGAGGAGAGGAATTTAAAAGAATGGATAGGAGTGGAAAGGAAAGGAAAGGAAAGGAAATGAGTTGAAAGGAAATGAGGGGAAATGAGTGGAACTGACTGGAAAGGAAAGAAGTGGAAAGGAAAGGAAAGGAAAGTGAGTGGGTGAGAGGCAATTGAGAGCCAGATCAATGTCAATGTAAGAAACAGGGTAACCGAAGAGGCTGTTTTGAACCCCTGTCTGATCGTTCACACTCCAAATATCAAACACACACCACAATTTAGCCCGGAGCCAAATGCTTCAACCACCCAGCAACCCCCGGTTTCAACACCTTTATTGGGACTCGGCTCTCCATCTATACTCTGTCACCCTAGCTTGCACCTCTCTGTCGCTCCTTCTCTCTATCTGTATCTGTTGTCTGCTCTGTGTTTTGCTGCCTCTGCGATGGGGAACTTTGGTTGCACAAGGTGTGAAATGAGACTGTATCGATCCGTCTGCCTGTGTGAAGTGGATGTGTGTTTGTATGTGCGTTTATGAGTTTGTGTGTGTGAGAGAGAGACAGTTTCCCTCCAATGTAATTTTCAGGTAGGTCGGTTTTTCATCTTATCAAAGTGCGTGTGCACATGAAACCAAAATGAGTAAGATAATGACATCATTACCAGAGACCACACATATCATTCTCACAGTGTCATACCGTGTGTTTGTTCCCTCATTTGCCAATATACGGTTATAGTATGTGAATGTGTCACAGCATGATTATTAATCAAGAACCTGGAGGCATTCGTTGTTTTCCATACCTATTAGTTTCTGTTGATTCATCCTAATTGTCACTCAACCTCATTCGGGAAAAGAATGGCGCTGCCTTGGAAACGTGACTTAAGACATATCTTCTGAGGCAATGAGACTCAACACTTTACCAGACCACACATTGAATCGGTGGTCTCTATAAAGGCCGATCAGATGGCATAAAACACACAAGACAATTTCTCTATGGGAAGCTAAAATGGCTTAACTGGTCTGGTTTTTCTGAAAACGACGGTAAATATGCAATTTGAACGGTGTGTTCCAAACATACAGTGTATAAAATATGGTCAGGGTGACATTACCCACAAGTTTCTGAAGAGCTGAAATTAAACTCATAGTGGGTGCTCCCATGGCTCTGTCCGTTGCCATTTTGGCATTACCTGATTGATAACTCCCAGCCAATCAGAAAAAGCGGTAAAAAGGTGGAGCAGGGTGAGTTAAGGTGGGTTCAATGCAGCACCTAGCCACCAGTAAGGACAGCCGCCTATCACTCAAACAAACCATTCCCCTAATTATGGATAATTTAAAGCATATAATCAAAACAAGTGAGCGATATAAAAAATCACCATCCTCATTAGTTGTTGTGGAGGGAGAAATTAACTATAGACAGGCTGTAAATATGTATGTTTATTTCTGCAGTAATGTTCTGAATTTTAACATGGGGGTCTATGAGGAGTGACTTGGTTTTGGAGCCAGCCTCGAGTGGCCATTCAAGGAACTGCAGCTTTTGTCTTCACTTTTCAGCTCTGGAAGCTGCTGCTTTGTTCCAAAGGAATAATTGATGAATAAATATCCAACTGCCACTGGGGAAGGTCTGATGATGTCATTCTGCATAATAATTAGCCATGTGCTTTGGTGTGAACAATGGACTGACATTTCTTTGATTTCTCATAACTACTATTTATAATGTTTGCTTAAATTACCTAACTTGTAAACTTGTAACACATAAAAATGATCTGAGGATAAGGGATGTGATTACTTTCTTTTTTTATATTTCCTTATTGTTAATGTACTGAGTACTCAGTATCAGCTGAAAGTGCTTCCAGTGATCATGGTCTGTATCACAATTCCTGATCAGAGCATTCTTACATCTAGCAGCCAAAACTGTAGTTTTGAAATCAGGTCAAAAATGTAGCACTAAATGAATTATGTTATAAACATTAGTCATTTCCCTGAACAGTCGTACTTAGTTTAATCACTCACACTGTGTGTCCCCCAATCATTATTGTTGCAACTTTTCCATTCTTGTCATTTCTGACTGCTTCAGTACACAACCCTGCCACCTCTCAGTGAACTACTTCCAAACTTTCTACACTTGGCTCCCAACTCCTGCTGCTACTGTTACTGAACTGTGACAAATCCCTGTACAGTCTACTGGCTTGAATGTCACTATTTTACTTCCATATACAGTCATTGTAACACCCGTCCCCCTGAAAGGCATTATTAAAACTTCAACATTTCATTTTCTTTTATGGCGTGAGAGGATCATTTGCAGTAAAACATGTGGAAACTGGTCGATTTTGAGATGTATGAATATAACTTATACATTTTGTGATTATTCTTATCCAGAACTTGATTGCATGGTTCAATACACTTTTATTCTTATTCTTTTTGTGAGCAGTTTTTGCTGCTTTACTTGTTTCATACTCCACCTTCTCATTGGATTTTCTCTGTCCTCTTTTTTAACAGTCCTTAATGGCTACCTGGCAATGTTTTTCTAACTCTTTTCTTTTGATTCCCCCTTCCCTTCCTCCTCTTCTCGCCTCATTTTTCTACAATTTCATCATTCCCTTGTATTATCCATCTCGCCTCCACCAGCTCTCTCACCCTATTTACCCTCTATCCTTCACTTCCTCTGCTTTCTCCACTCCCCCTTCATCTCTTCCCTCCGCTCTCCAGCACCTTCCCTCCATCATCCTTACCTCCACTCCTCTGCTTCTATATCCCTTCTCCGTTCAATCCTCTGTGTCTTCATCCCCCCTCCACCGCCCCTTCCTTTGTAAGATAATACATTTGCAGCCTGAGTGATCTATTGATTCCCTGAACCCCAGCGCCCTTCAGAAAGGTAATTTTTTTAAGGAGGAAAGAAGATTAGACAGAAACGCAGCACATTTCAAGGTGAAAGGGGCTCTCCCCGCTTTACTCATCAGTGGAAACATCTCTCCTTTTTAAAGAGGGTGATGTGTGATGAGCAAAAATGCTCCATAAATTCCACCTCTGACATCCTATCTCCTCTTTCTATACCCCCTGTGTTTGCTTTCTTTTTTCCACAGCATCTGTCATAGGGTCAGATGAAGGAATGGAAGCCAAACAATGTGACTGTTGCATCACATTGCCAAAAAAATGTCTTTGCAGATTGGTACACACTGCATTTTGTAATGATCCTAGTGCTTTGGTTCATGAAAAGATACTGCCAAAGCAGTGACTCAAGCTTATTTACAGAATTTAACAAAGACAGGCAACTGCAAGAGTATTGTACTAAAACTTTTTAATGGTCTTTCTGAGGCACCTATGCCCCTGATCCATTTGTTGAAGTTGAAGTTATCAATTTATAAGGCTCCTTTCCAAAGTCTTAAACAGGTTTCAACTTTTTGGAAGCATTTTAACTGGAAGTCAATGGCTGTCTTAAAAGTAGAAGGTCACTGAAACATGTATTTTATGCTTTGGTTAATGAGTTGGCAGTGAAGTAGATCATACGTATGAGATGATAGCTCAATTTTCGGGAAAAATGGAAGAGCACCTAATTCCTGTTTCAACACAAAGAACAAATTTTGTTGTTGTTTAAAAAAATAATCACCACAGTTTTAGTTGAGGTGAACAACAGTTCCATTCTATCTTTGCTTCACACAGCTTTGCTGCAACTTAGCCATTGTTAAATTCCCCAAAGGGAGATATTTAGAATCAGGATTTTCTGTTTTCAGCTAGCAGAAGGTCACAGAGGAAGTGCAGCTTTGCACTTGAAAGGAAACAGCAACCACTAGGCTTTTACTGCAGGATGAATAAGGACCTTGTGATAAATAGCACATCCTTTGAGAAGAAAACTTCACCTGAGCAGCAGCAGCAGTTTGCACTTCACGTTTCCACCTTTCTTCCAATTTCTTACATGACCTTATGATAGCTGGATTTGTCCTCTGACCAATGGATGTTGAGTCAACGAGACTCATCGCTCTGTGTCCTCACAGGAAAGTGGCCCTGAGAAGTCTGCTCAGCCAGTGGGCTGGCTATAAGTGGTTTGCTTTAAATGGGATGTCCCAATGGGACAAAGAAAGCCATTCCAGTGGAAACAAGTGGCTCAGTGACCGAAGACTAATGCAGGTTATCATCAATGATAATTAGCAATCATGTTGCTTTTATATAATGGCTCAGATGGATGATGGGGAACTATTCTGCAGCATCGACCAGGGATACATTTGAATTTTTTTTTTTATCATTTACAGAGAAACTATGATTCATTAGATGACCGAATAATAGTCTTCCTATACTGATTAAAAGTTGCTTGACTTGACCAAATTACATTTAAAATAAGTGAACTTTAAGAGGCTATATTACGTAAATTCCTTAAAAATGTAGAGATTGAGTCCATTATCTAATAGTGTTTTAATGTATGACCATTTATAATCTTAACTATTCAACATATGAATTAAAAGTGGCCTAGATTGGGTTAAATTTTAGGAAATTGTGTTATTGTTTCAGATTCATCCTGTGGGCTGTGAATTGTTATATGTCCTTGCCATTTGAAACTAGAAAGTACAAAATGCAGCTTCATTATGTAAGGAAAGCCACATGTGCCGTTCCTGGAGGCGGGTGGTACTAAAAGTCTCCAGCACCGCTTTAGGATTTCCGAAAGTCTCATTATCCAAACATTCTGACAAGATGTTCCTCCAGTTTTCAGTGAGATTGACGAGAAAGAGGTTTGACTGTGCGAGATTACCTTCGGGAAAATGGGTTGGAAGGATTGGAACCTTTGTTGTAGCCCCGCTATTAAGATAAGGTGGATTTTTGCATTCGCATGTGCAGCTTTAGTTTAGCTCTGAATGAGATTGGATTCGGTCTGGATCCATACCATTTTAGAAAACTATTTATGATGTTAAGTTTAAATAGTAAGAGAAGAAGAACAGGATCAACAACGAAACAGAAACAGTAATCGCAGAGAACAATCACAGCATGCCATCGGTTTAGATTGGTAGGACTGTGTACGAGGCAGCTGCCTCTACTCCCGCCAAGAGTCTGAGGCACAGAGGAATGGAAGAGGAGAGTAAAAATGGGGTGAAAGAGAAAACAAGGAAGTCAGTGGGGAAGGAAAGTACGAAATAAAGGAGAAATAATAAAAAGCAGAGCTGGGAGCTTTGTTGAAATTACTGAAAAACAGAGGAGAGATGAAATGTCTTAAGAAGAAGATAGACACAGAGGATGGGGAATAATTTAGCATTCGCATCAACAGATCTAATACCAGTGAGAGCCCTCCCTCATCCCCTCCATTCGTTCTCAGTCTAGTTTTTTCTCTCTCAGCCTCTCTTCACCTCTCTCTTGGGGAGGGGGATAAGTCTTTATCAAAACAAATGGGTCTTTGTGAAAATACTGCACTTATCCGTAATCGCAGGCAATCAAAGAAACTCTGATGTTTTCTGTCAAGGGCCCGATTGTGACCATCTTGGCTGACTGTCTTTCTGCTCTCCGGTGAGCACAGCTGAATTAAACTCTCCGGTCTTATTTTCTCTAGTTTTCTCTATTTTTTTTTTTTTTTTGCAGTTTGACTTTTTCTTTTGTTGACCCTGTTCAACTTTCTTCCCACCCACTTCGTTATCACTTGGCATCTCATAAACAAAACATGTCACATCCTTTGTCTCCACATATCCCATCTTCTTCATTGCCATTTGGATTCCTTCCATCTCCTCTTACAATCCTCCCACTGCATCATCCCCCCCAGCCCCTGAAACAACCTCTCTGTGATGGATATAACTGCTTTGCTGCTCCATAAAGGTGGCATAATGGATGTTATAGCTCACTGATATTGTTGCTAAACGTCACTTCAACCGTGTGTTCTACCCCGCTGAATGGAGCCATTTTAGCATGCGTGTATAGTGTTTGCCTATTTATGTGGAATAGAAAGCATTATGCAGGGAACATTTTATACCCAAGCCAATGAGAAAGTAGGCATGACATTTATTAGCTTGACAGAGTCATGATTTGCCAGAGTAGGGAGAGAAAGTAAAAGAGTTGAGGACTCAATTGACCCTGATTACAGGAGAACATCATTCTCCTTTATTTCAGGTTATGTGTTATGCTTACACCCCAGTAGAAGTGGCTAGAATTTTGCTTGGGTCTTTTCAGAAACGATGGTCTTACTTTGGATAAACCACAGGCTGACACATCCCAGTAAAAACCCTTTTTATGAAGATACTGGGGCAAAATTCCCAAATTAAAACATTATAAAATATAAAGCAGGGATACAGAAATAATCTAATGACAGGTAGATAGAAAGAAACAGGTGCAGGGGCAAGAAAGACAAAGACATATGGACAGGAAAAGAGTAAGACCTCAGAAAAGTTGACTAACAGCAGGGCGAAAAGCACAAAAGAGACAACGTCAAAACACAACAATATGGCTGATGGCAGAGTGAATGTATTTAGCAGATGGCTGATAATAATTAGCTACGGGATGAGATCTACAGTGCACCACTGGGCTCGGCTAATTCACAATATGCTGGATGCAATGCACATATTCACTGCTGCAAGGTCAATTAGCTAATAGACCTTATGGAGAAGTATACAAAACAGCATTGAAACTAAACTATAGTTGGACAAAATACAGACAGAACACTGATTCAGACAGTAAATATATTAGTGTATCAAAAGGTAGAATGTGTTTGTTGGAGTAATGTTGTTTTGCATTGTGATCCATTATCCTGATCAATGTTAACAGCCTTGACTTCTGCTTCTTCCCTCTTACTCAGTCTGGTGTGGTTGCTACTTTTCAATTGACAATATTACTCTGGGTCAAAGTGACAAGTTCAATCTCTTTTGGGTGAGCAGAAGTCCCCGCCTTAACAGCTTCGATCTCAGGTTCCAAGTTTTAGACAGGCTGATGGGGTTTTTCTTGAGCATGAAGATGGGTTAGCGATAGCCTCATTACACACATTCTATCTACTTTAGAAAAGGGACTACTTTTCTCGTACACATCTCCTTTACTCCTCCATTAAACCATCACTTTAAAATTCAGGAGGCATCTTTCTCCAGGCTCGCGTCTACCCGTGTAGCAGCCAATCACTAATCAGCATGCTTTTTATTAATCCAATCAGCTGCTTCTCTAACACTCTGCCTCCAGCTCCTTACACCGATGCCAACATCTAACTACCCACCAACACCACTGCCAGCACCAAGATGCTATTCAGAATCAGTGACAAGATGGCCAAACTGGGAGTTATGTACTGAGCAATTATAGGGACCATCCCAATAATCCAACATTGACTCCAGATGGACTCTCCCAAAAGTCTCATCCAACAGCGTATGCCTTATCAACAGTACTTTACGGCCATGAATTAGGCAGTGATTTTGACATATCCCTAATAGGAGGAAATGGAACCTGTCGCTGCATGAAAAACACATTCATACCAATGGCCAATGTGAAAAACTTGAGGAAACCAAAGTGTTTAGAAGCATGTTATCAGCATAAATATACATATTTGACCTTGGATTAAGTAATACATTCTGCCAAGTAGGTTGTGTGTTCCTGTGTGTTTGTCTGTTTGTCTGTCTGCATTACAAAAAACTTACTGGCCCCACTTTCAGGAAGCAGGGGTGCAGCATGGGCCAAGGAAGAACCCATTCGTAAACCAAGTCGGAAAAAATTCCCAATGAGGAAAACGGGACCATCCAAAGAGCATGTGAAAGCAGCACTGACCTTGGCAGAAGTCTGCGCTCTCTGATTATCATTTCAGTCCTTAACAGTATTTGTTTTATTGTAGTATCTTTGAGTCAAATTAGCATGCTATTACACTAAACCATGGCTTTAAAAAAACTGTTCAACATTTGGGTTTCTAAGGATTAACACATGTATTAGTATGCTTTAGAAGTGCTAGTAGCCAGATTTTGTTAACCCTTGAAAAGGAACTGGCTAGATATCTAACAGGTCTTCCTAAACTGTGTTCGTATCAACAAATGCTGTTGTGTTTAGTAGCTTTGTGGGATTCACAGCTCATGAATACAGTCTTGTGGGGCCACTCTTGTATGTTATCTAGACTCTCCATTGCAGACTATCAAATAAGACTAACATTTCAAATTTGAACTGATAAATAATTTAATTACAACACTAAAAATATATTAATATCAGAGCAATAAATCCCTTATCTCTTGTGAAAGCTTCCTCCACTTTTAGGTTTCTAACTGTCATATCTGCATAACTCTTTGGGATGTCTTTTTTGTGAATTGGCAGCAGTAACGAAGTTTGCAGCTTTGCTCAGGGGAGCTAAATTGGCTCGCAGTGTGGTTAGAGATAGAGGGGTATTAACAAAGCCTGCTGAAAGATGGAGGGGATGAGATGGGGAGTCGGAGTGTATACAAGAGGCAGAAGGAGATGAAGAAAGACAGAAGAAGGACGGAGTTGGCGCTGCATAGATTGGAGCAGCAGAGATAGAGAGGAAATGGCCGTATTATAACAGTGTGAAGCAGAGAAGGTGAAAGCACTGGTTTGACTGACAGAAATGAGGCGGGAGATGTGATACACTGAGAGAACATAGCCATTTCTTTGGCCCATACTCATACTCCTCCACCTCCTTCTCCTCCTCCTCCTTCACGGTAAGTGATAGGAGTTAGTCCCAAATCCCCGAGCATGCGGGGCGACGGGTGGATTAGCGCCCCTGCTCTTCCGTTATTCTCTCTGCTTGATTCCACCGTGGTTTTACACCCAAGGCAGGAGGCAAGGAGCAGGGGAGCTGATTTCATGGCAGCTTCTGTCGGATTAGACAGGAAGCTGGAGAGGGGTGCCAAGAGAGGTTGGGACACCTTTCACCCTTTCCCTCTTACCGTCCCAAGTGTTTATGCTCTCCACGTCTGTGGGCTAGTGTCTCTTGCTGTTCTCTGTTTGTCTGTTCCACTCTTTTTGTCTCAGCTGGCTGGTCTCTGTACATCCCTCTCATGAGTTTTCCTCCTCTCTTTCACTAACTCTCACTGTCTTTTCTGACTTAGTACAGCCATGAGTTCCACCTCTAAGAAGCTCACATTTTCGAGGTATTTGTAGCTATTAATACATTTCATTATTAATCACTTTTTCAAGATGTTTCAGATGCTCAAGAGGTTCAAATGAATCTTTCTAAATAACAGCGTGTTTCTCGCAATGATCTTTAAGTCTTTGGGAAAACAGAAGGATCCTTCAACACCTCAGTGGATGAGACAGTTTGAAGCCTTATATTTCTAGTGATCACACACACTCACAGACATTTATTCGCTCCCTCTACTCACCCTTTATGAATCAGAGGAGTCTTGCCTGAGACCTTGTAAGCTGAAAATCTCCCCTGGCAGAGCTGGATTTCACCTTTGGCTGACTTCTACATGTTTAACTTCCCACTTGAGAGAGTTTGGTTTGAAATATGGTCTGCTACATTTACTAGCATAAAGAAAAGTAATAGGATAAAAAAAAAGCTGATGCAGAATTCTGATATTTCAAATGAAGAGTGCATAAATACTGAAGGCCATGTTTAGCTACAGGCTTAATCCCTGGATGTTTTATATTCACTCTTGGAAAGGAAACCATTACCTAAAGTGGATAATTTAGCATAGCTGGTGGATCTAGGGCAAGGCTGTAAACATTATTGATGTTGACAAGAGACTTCAATTGCTGCTGTTCTTTAAAATGTGCCGTGTATAATTTATTTTCTGTCTCCGCTTTCAAAAGTGAGTAGGTGTCACTTGTTTCAAATTATATCTAATTTTCAAGAAAAAAACTATTCCAGGAAAAAAATTCAGCTGTCAAGCATTTGTCTTTGTGTTGTGCCTGCATGTTAGCGCCTGGGGACATATTACAAGATCTACAGTACGTGTCTGCACTTCAAAATTTCTCTAATATAAACTTGATATGTGCCTGCACAAATGTCAAAGGAAAGAAAGTGTAAATTTTTTACAAGACATGCAGCATCAGGAATATCTGATACACCGTGTGTATGGAGGATGCTTTTGTCTGACGATCTTGCCTCTTCCTGGATTGGTCTGTAATTGCAAATCGTAAATCAGTCTATAAAAGTGTTAGTGTTAATTGGCCTGGTGCCAATGTGCCCATTGTACTTCCAGAATTAGATTCTGATTATCATCTTTAAATTTTCAAAACACAATGTAGGTCCAAAACGAATAATCCACCAGTGAGCAAATTAATCCTGGCAGAACCTGATCTATTTTAGAGAAAGGCCTTAATTCATATTATTCAATTTCTAAAGTGTATTATATGGTAGTGTTGTAAGAAATCCACTGTTCTGATCTGCTGCCATTTGTTGATGCATTTCACGGTTAGTCAATTCTTACAGGTTTAGCTGAACACATACGAGTGTTCAGTATGAGCCCATTCATGAGAATATCTTAATTTAAGGAACACAACTACTTGATTAGGTTTATGGAAATATAATGTCTGGGTTGAAATCAGCATAAGATGTTGCTAGGTAATATAGTCACTTAACCAAGCAACGTAACCAACGGTTAAATTATTCACAACTGACTTTTTGTTCCACACGGGACACAAAACTGGCCACCCCGACCTCTTCACGCACAGACTTTGTCACTCTTTATATCACATCACTTTCCTTCTTACATTGCTCCCATTATAAAAACTATGGCCAGAAGAGGTTTCTTCCTAACAACAAACATAAATATGGGTCTTAATAAGCTGCTTGCTCTGACAAACTAATATTACAGATTTTTTTGGATGAATATAGTCTTCCTATCTTGATAGATTCACGATAATAGATATTATCGCACAGGCCTTTTTGATTGCTGATAACTACGGTCAATCATTTCATGTTGGTACTGTCACATTTTTCAAGAAAAATAGGAAAAATATCTAAATTGGGGATAGTCCTTAAAAGTTTCTAATCTTGATGCATTTTCTACCTTTATTGTGTGGCCTGAAACTCACATAGCCAACATACATAACTCACACAGACTGTATAAAAGAAGTGGATGTAGCCTCCAGGTCTGACAAGTGAAACCAGTTTGGCGAAGGTGCCTTAGACCTGCAAATCACCAGCAGGGGGCAATTCCACTGGCTACAAAAAGAGGTCTGATTGTGTAGAAGTCTATGAGAAAATGACCCTACTTCTACTACCCTACTTGTTGATTAACTTCCTTAGTAAAGATGTTCCTAATGAGTTAAAGCTCTCAATCACTAGTTCCAAGTCTTCTTCAATACAGCATGATGCAGTAAATTAATAACACTGCTACTGAATCACTTTTGAACTGGGTCTTGTTGTACATGAAACAACAAAACATTAGATTTTGTTGTTGGTGGTGGGGTCCTGTGTTCTGCCTCTGAGCTTCAAGTTAAAAATACTCATCTTGAACTTAAATAGCTCCATGCTAGTCATGCTTATACACCATGCAACAAGGGTAAATGAAAATTGCAGTTGACAGCGTAAATTTACAGACACACTATTTTGTGTTTGCGCTATGTGTGTGTAGGCTTTATAAATAACAATAGCAGGTCACATGGGGGTGCCGTTGTGTGTATGTGTAAGTGCAGAGACTCATCCACTGTCACTTCACTTTAGAAACAGACACATACATCATATTATTTCCCTAGGCATCTTTTATGTGTGAAGTGTTTGTGTGTGTCTG
>CAFUXE010001001.1:380076-428914 GCA_903364295.1 Serranus cabrilla | reverse complement strand
GGGTGGGTCTTAAGGCAGTAGTGTGAATGATTGGGAGTTGATAGTTTAAGCCTGAAATTGATATTGGCTCAGTAGTTGCTGTGTTTATTCTTCATTAGAAAACTATTTACACAACAGAATTGAACTTCAAATCGATATTTTTAATCACACGAGCAAGAGAACTAATTACAGAACATAGTCGCTCAGTGAGGTTTTTTCCTTCATCACAAGTGCAAGTATTGGGATATGTCACTTTACTTGTGCTCGTGAAAAGTGCCTTATCAATTTCAGACTCGTTTGTTTCGAGTATTTGGAACAACATTACTTTTAAAGGTGCCAAGCCTCTCCTACTGCGTGTTACAGCAACATAGAACACAGAGAGAAAGAAAGAAGCTTGTTCAAGTCAGGGTAATTGCGAGGCGAAAGTGGAAGAAGGTGTAGTCACACTTTACAAAACCCGACTCAGACAACACTCTGCATTTCACACTAACAGTCTTGCAATCGCACCTTATTTGAGGAAATATCTGGTGAAACACCAAATATATCTGAAACCGAAATAAAGCAACGCGTTAGGTGAACACAGTAAAAGATTTCAATGTATAGCTTGGTAATCTATTGTTGCTGTTGGGTACTGTATAGCATATCTAACATTTAACATACCCTCTAAAGTATCCAACATGTTCAGTAAATTAAGTAACATCGTGGAAAGTGTTCCTTGTACTTCTCTGCATCTTAGCAGCTCTCCCTGTAGCCCTGTCCTTGCCCTTTTCCTCACCTCTTCATTCATTTCCTGCAGTTTTTCCATCTGCATTATTCTTTTCCGCTTCCTGCCTCTTGTATCTGTTAATTTATCAATGGCCACATCCACCCTCCCTTCCCATACCCATCCACATCTCTCTCTTTCCTCTTACTGTTCTAATGTGCATCTGTCTCTTCCCCTCTTTTCCTTTGTCTCTTCCTCGTTCTCTTCCTCTTCACTCTTTATCTCTCTCTATTAGTTTCTCCCTCTCCACTCTCTGCAGGGTGTCCTGTTCCCTCTCTCTCTGGGAGTAGCAGACCTCCTGACGGCTTAGTATTGATCCCTCCATCTCCCTCTCATGCACCTTCTCTTTCGGCCTCGCACGCACACATGCACACACACATGCATTAGGGTGACAAGATAAAAGGGTTTGTATGCCCCAAGGCAAAGCCAGCCAAACATGAGACCAGAGGCTCTCAGCCTCTAGTACATGCATCAAAAACAGATACGCTTAACAAACCCATGGCTGTGAACACATTCCCCTATCCCTGACAGAAACGCTCCGAAAATTACCACTAGATTTATTTACAGCAAGCTTTTTTTTTTAAGCAAGCTCTGCGTGAAACAACATGAATCTTGTAGAATCGCGGTGTTCGAAACAATTTTCAGCAGTTGCCTCAGAAAGCTTAAGGCAACCAGCACGCTCTAGTCTCGGTGAAGGAAAATTTCCGGATAATAATGCTATTTATAATCTTCGCCTTCGGGGGGAAATACTTGACTCGAACTGGAAGAAGTTCCTTGTTTTCCTGTAAAACACTGTTTAAGCAAAGCTGGCTTGGAGGTTTTGTTTAGGGGGAGTCTGTAATACATATGTAAATAAACTGAAAATGAAACTAGAGAAAAGTTGAGGCTCCGGTCTCTATTTGATCAGCTGCCTTTATCCCCATTATCTTCACTAGGAGTTTAGTTCTGAAGGGCTTAAATTACACAAAAACACAACACAAAGCTATCACAGTGTCATGAGAATCAAATTAAACTGGAATGCAAAATGTCATTGTTGTGGCACATCTGACACAATAATAAGACAGCAGCAGTCTGTTGCAGGGCTGCATGAGTTTCAGAGGTGCAGATTAACTCATGTGCAAAAAGGATTTTTTAAACATTTGTGTTTTCTACTCTTGGCCTGTGTTTTGGCAAAGATGCTGGCAATGTGATACACATGGTGATACAGGGGTTACGATTCGATATATTGGCATAAATTGCAATACTGTAAGCAAGGCAATATATAGTGATTACATAAAATACCATATAAACATAAAATCTAAGACTAAAAATAAAGTTAAATAAAGACTTTAACTCAATCGGGATAGTGGGATCAGCATATTTTTTCCACGGTGACTTCACACATCGGTCTGTTTTATATAAGTCTATATATATTTTATTACATTCTAACTCCACTCTATATTGAAGCACACTTTTTTTTTCAAGAGTTGGATACCAATTTAGTTTTACAGTTATAATATTCATCATAAATATTTATCATTATAATTAGTATTAGCATGTTGGCTCATGTTCTCCCTGTGTCAGTGTGGGTTCTGTCCTGGTACTTCGGCTTCCTCCCACAGTCCAAAAACATGCAGCTCAGGTTTTATTGGAGACCATAAATTGCCCGTAGGAGTGAATGAGAGTGTGAATGGTTGTCTGTCTCTATGTGTCAGCCCTGTGATAGACTGGTCCCACCTCTTGCCCAATGTCAGCTGGGACTGACTCCAGCTCTGCGACCTGAGTTTGGACAAGCGGTGTTCTCTATCTTCCAGCACTGTGCTCCATGTCACTCGCCAGAATAAACTAGAAGGGCACTTGGAAATCGCAGACCAGACAGATAGTCAAGGCCGTGCACTATCTGGCAATATTAATTAATATTAATATAAATTGAGAAATTATTTGTGGCCAGTAGTTTTTCCGTGATACTACTGACAACTTATTTGTCTGAATGTGGGAGAAAAAGGTGAATTTAGGGGCAAAAAGAAAAGAAACAAGCTAAATTAATTTACATTTTTTTAAAAAAATATGAAACTCTTATAATAGGAAACATATTTCAATGGGATTGCCTGTTGGAATAACTTTGCAAGCCTGTCTCTTTTTCCAGCTGGCATGCTCAGAATTTAGAGTATGATGCTTTTGTTCACAGCACCTTTCAGCAGAGTAACTGCATACATTTCAGATGGGAATACAACTCCTCGCCATGGCGATGTTAGGGCCATGCCCAATCCTCTGCGCCCCAAAGCTAACAAGAGGTTGTCAGGAATCGATACCTGGCATGAAAAACGATGTGACTTTCAGCTGCTGTGGCCACATCAATCACGCTTTTACCATTAGCTCATCTCTCGACACCAACTTGGACTTCTGTGTGCTGCCCCTCCCATCCACTCTCCTCTCCTATGTCGCCGTTATCCCTCTCCTCCTCCACTTCTCTCTCAATCTTTTCCTTTTTCTCTCCCCCTCCCTCTCTCCCTGCCAGCTCAGCGGATGCCCCTTGTCACAGCTCCTATTTCAGCCTTCTGAAGTTTCCTAATTGATCGCAATTAGAGCCGCTACAGAGCAAAGGGGTGGGGGGCAGACAAACAGAGATGGGGAGAGAAAGTGTGTAAGCACGCGTGTGTGTTGTGTGTGCGTGTGTGTGTATGACTGAGACAGAAGGAGAGAGAGATTTAAATCAATGAGCCTGTTTTGAGAGTGGTTATATTAGCAAGTGGACTACATTTGACCACAGACTGCTGAGGTAATAACACAAGAGACGGAGGGGAGTGACAGAGAGACAGACAGAGACACAGACACAGAGAGAGACGGCGAGCCACAGGAAGATGAAAAACTAAACACACTGGACAGAGTTAAGTGACAGTAAATAAAAGTCATTAAAAGAGGCACTGTAAATTGGACAGAAAAAGAATGAGGGGCCTATGAAATATTTTGGAAGAGAGACTTAGCACTAGAAATGTAATAAAGCAACAGAAGGAATCATATATTTGAACTCTTCAAAGTGAATAAATATGGTCACTGACAGGCTTGAAGCTGTTTTATATTAACTCCACAAAGGAGTTTTTCAGTGATTGTTTTTCTGCAATGACCACATCACCACAACACCCCAGTCATGTGACACAACCATAGTGATGAGGTCATCACCATCATTATTGCAATTGTTTTGTACAGGCAATCTCCTTAGAGAGCATTGCTTTTCCAGTTGTCATTAAAACTTGAAATGTGTGGATCAAAAAAGAACCCAGTCATTTTTCAAAGCGGATCCGAATCACAGGGCAGAGAAACTAATTATATTTAACTCTAACATTGTCAGATTTGCCAATTTGCCTTGGCGGAGGTCTTCATTCTCTGAGTGCCCTTCTGGTTTAAATAATCAATTTTGTTAGTTGAACCCAGCAGTGATTCTCAAAAAGAAAAACAGATTCTATGTGTGGTGGTAGCTAACCATTCATGAACTCCAGTATGGTGAGAAAGAGAGACAGAGAGATGGATATGAAAAAAAAATGTGTTGCCAAGTTTACTTTGTCAGCCCTCCCAAGTAAATTCCATGTGTGGGAAACAATGGCCATATACGTGAACAGAAACCTAAGAATTCCATTAAGATAACTTTTAGACTTGGTTGGTATTGTTGAGCAGTGGTTTGTTATTCTGTCTCTACACGGGCACAATGGTGCCAAACCTGGTTATCCAATGTGAAGAGAAGTCTTTGTTACTCCATAGCCAGAGTGTGCACAGCATCATAGATTATCTAATTAGCTAATACCATCCACAGCTCCATTTGGATAACATTGTCACTGACAAAAAGCACTGCAGGTAAAATTTCAGATGCCTTGAAGTCAAATTGGCTTTCGGCATAAAGAGTGAGTGACAGCTAGTGCAGCTGTATTATGAAGGAATTTAATAAAAGTCTGGTTAAATACTGGCCGACACTCAGTGAACTTCAATAAGAATATGGGGCAACATATTTGACCCGGATTTCCCAGCTTGGCACGGTGTGAAGCACTTAGGAAAGAAAGGGGAAGCGAACAACTGTAAGAGCACAACAACGAGGGTGGGAGAACACACAGGGAGAAAATGCAGATAGGGATGAGTTGGGATAAAATCAAGAGAGACAGTGATTTTAGTGACAAATGTAGCTGCCAAGAGTGAGAGCCAGAGAGTGAAGGATTTGTAATAGAGAGATAGTGAAGCAGAATGACAAAGAGCAAGAATAACAATGGTGCCAAAGCCTCTTCCATCCTCCTTGCAAACGTCCCTGATCCCCCTTTTTCTCTCATTTAAATTCCTTTCCATTGTCATTGCAATCCAGGCCTAACCCCCCACCGCCTGGCAAACACACACACACACACACACACACAAACACTCATGGACATTAGAGTGCACATGCATTGACCTCCAGCAGTAACCAGGGCCATCCCAGGGAGCCGAGCTCACACATCTTCGCTAATCCCTATCAATGGGCACACATGCACACGCTCACAATGTTTGCTGGAAAGATAGGCTCAAGTTTCCCCAGACTGCAGATGTCAATGTGACCCTAGCCATGCGAACATGGGTGTGGAATAGCAAGCAGCTTGTCACCGAGCATCCAGTGTCTTGTCAGAAACGCGAGGCCGGGCAGGCCAGCGCGGCACTCACTCGTGCCTTGTCAACATGTAGAGTCGATATAGCTGGCCTTAATTCTATTCCTTGCCTTACTATTCCCTGGTTGACAGTGCTTAAGACCACAGTGGCACACTACCCTTGCTTGTCAGCAATGGTGTCTTACAGAGCAGACATACCGCTCTCACTGCTTTAGCTCGCAATGTCTTCAGAGCTGTCTAACAGCAGCAACAGGGATAGAAAATAACGTCTTGTCAGCACGATCAGGACAAGACTGGGTTAATACAATTCCTTGGCTTATCCCTTGTCAGCAATTCTAGGTCACGGAGATGGCAACCGGCGCTGATCTTAATATTGCCTTGTCAATGTGCATAGCTACATGTGGACTGTCAACAAAGCCTGGAATCATGCGCGAGACAGCGAGAGATAGCAAAATGATGCCTTGTCTGCACGGTCAGACAACACTGGTGTTGTAATATTCCTTATCGCTGCAGTGTCAGAGATGGTAACCGGTGATACTGTTGCCTCGCCTTAGTCTGGACCATCAAGAAAAACATTGTCGTTTAGAAATATGAAGCTGCAATGGCCTGGAAGAAGAAAAAAATTCCATGGATGGGCATATTGTAAGATAAAGGTTTGATGAATGTTGGATCAGCCTTTTAAAATTAGAATTAATTAAGAAGAAAAAAACACACATCAGAACACTGTATTGAGTTTTGTACTTACAGCCGAAATTGTTTTTTTCAGTTAACAGTCGTGTTTTTCATCAACTAATTTCCTGCACATTTTGAAGATTTGCATAAGAGAAGCTTGTTTGAAACAACAAGAGAAATTTGTTGTCATGCAATCTTTACTGTTTACTGACGAATTAGCCTACAGTGATACATTACACTGCCATCTTCTGACAAAAGTATGTTTATTCGCTCTAAACCAGTTGATGGAAACATCAGTTATTTACATTTTCTTTCATCCAGAAATTAAAACTTTGGCTTTGATGGAAATTCAGCTACTGTTCAGCTGGTCGCCTGTCATACATGATACACTTTAAAGAGTTTTTTTTGCGTGCTTCTAACTATACATTTTAACCAAATGAAGGATTTCAGTCATTGGATTTCTGGATCTGAAGTTGTCGGAGAAAGAAGCTGAGCAGCTGCCCTTGAACAGCATCTGAGAAACACTTTTAATGTGAAACTACTTAATTCAGTTATTTTAAACACTTTTTATCAGTGAAACACATCCTGATTTTTGACTTAATGAGTGAACATGGAGCGCTCTCAGGTAATATTGAATGCATTAGGGCAGAACAGGCTCTTGGGTGACAGACACACAAACACTGAGGAGCACATACACACATTTTACAGGAGCAAAAAATGGAGGCTTGAATGACGGATGCAAACAAGCACGCACACTCATAAAAGAAAGGACAAAAACAACTTGTCATCATTGTAAAAACTGAAAGTCAATTTCAAAGTCAATTTGAACCAAACTACATTTGCAAAATAAATCAGGTACCAGAGGAGGGTACATTGTGGACAAATCAATGTTGATATGATGGAAAATAACCAAGTGTGTGTGTGTGTGTGTTTGTGTACTGGGGGAGACAGAGAGCAAGAGAGTGTGGGAGACTGACTGTGTCTATGTGTTTAATGGTGATTCTGGCGACAAGGCGACCCCGAAAGGATCAAAACACACAGTGTCACGTTACGGACGACCCCACACACAGACACACTCACAGCCAGGAGATTCATGCGCTTGTACAAGTGTAGATGACATGGGGGTGTCTGCTAAGCAATTTGCTGACATGCATGCCGACGGGACCGATTGCAGGAGTCGGAAAGAGTGAAAAGAGAAAGATGAAAGAAAGGTTGCTTCTTTATGGACCATCTAACATGTGCTCCACTTCACTGCAGCTTCTTTGAATGGGCCATGGATAAGTGTTGGGGTTAATCTACAATCCAATAAGAGTACAGGCTGCATTATGTGAGAAGCTTTCTGTTGTGTTGAGTTCAAAGCTGCAAAACCACTTTGCGTTGCGGCTGAGTTAAAAATATCAAATGAAATGCATTCATCGGGGAAAATGTCAAGAAACCAATCAAACTCTTTTATGCGGACCTCTTTGGTTTGTTGTCTCCCCACCACCTCAGAAAGAAACTGAGAAGAAATTCAGCTATAAAGGTTGTGTAAAACACCAGTGCCAGTTATATTACCAGACTGTCCCTTTCATGGAAACAGAGAATGCAACCAGCCGTAATGCACAAATAAATAGAGTCGATTTACGCCGGCTGGAAATCACAGAGTAACTCGCGAAACAGGGCAATCAATATATTTGGCCAGTATCACTAGTTGACTGTGCAATACATACTATATTGGAATAAAATCTAACTTTACAGCACTTCACATAAAAACAGGTGCAACACAACATGTTTCTATGGTAGGCGAGGAGGCGGAGGAGTCCTGACATTTAAACTTTAAAAAGGTTATCTATTCCAGACCTTCTCCTATCATTTGAAGCAGGTATATTACTTTGCATACCCATGCTTCTGATTTAGTAGCAACCTTTAGAGGCTCAATGTAATTGTGTTTCTATGGCAAGCAGTGTTGTCAACAATTCCAGCAAAAATGGACATGAATGTGATGTCTGTCTGATTCTCGTTGCAGTTGTGAACCTGAATATTCTTCTTGCTTCACTGACCCACTTGACAAGTAAGCATTATAAATTAAAAAGGAGAATTAATGTCTCACAGTCTTACGCCTCCACCAACAAGACAAGTTGCAGTTTACATAAGTGTCTGTCCAAACTCAGCAGAGAAAGCTTCAAATAAAGACGGACATCATCAGAGCGTAGTTGCTTTAGAGACATCTTTAAATCTGCAGCACAGAACATCTAAACAGTCAGTGAGTTTAGGTGGAGGTTTGTGCCAAATTTGAGCAAACTTTCTTAACTAGTTCCTGAGATGCTGCTTTCACCAGAATGGAATGGATGTGAGGCCACAGTGACCTTGGCCTTACCCTTGTGTCCAAGTGGACATCTGTGCCAAACTTGAAGAAATCCCCACAAAGTGTTTGTGAATGATCACACTCACAAGAATAGGACAAACGGACAACCTGAAACCATACTGCCTCTGGCTAAAGCTGGTGTGGAGGTATAAAAAAAACCAATGTTCATTACCAAACAAGGACAAAACAAATGATGTAGGAAGACTTAAAGAACAATGTAAACACCAGGTCACTACATTCCTTGGTGTCCCAAAGATTCAACACAATCCACCTCAAAGCAAAATAAAATATCTGAAGTCTTCAAAAAGAAATAAATATCTTGATAATCCACTAACATCCGTACGAGTAACAGACAGAAAGACGTTTTCTCCTGAGTCTCCGTCTCCTGAGTCTTCCCTCTTTCTATTGCATGTGTCTTGTGTTTCTAAATCTCAGCTCTTTGTTTATCATGATTATGCGACATGACATATGCCTTGCTGCGAGCCAAACGTCCCGACGGGAAGAACAAATTCTTGAACTTAAACTCAATTACAGTTCGGAGCGAAAAAACAGCATCGCGCAGTAATTACAGTGCATTACACCTGCTTGTCAGCAGTAGCCTGAAGCGTCTGCAGGGCTTGTGTCCTCGGTTCAAATCCCCCAACTGGCACGGGGGGGGAAATGTGGCTGGGGAAAGCAAATGAGTAATGCTTCCATCTCCCGCATCGACTACAGTCAAGCTGCCCTGCAGCAAGGCCCTTAACCCTCGTTTTCTCTGGTGCAGCTGCTGAGTGAGCAACAATTTGCATTTGCTAATTCTGTATGCAAATATCATCTGTCATTCTTGTGCAAAAATAAATCCCTCAGACCTTTTTTTTTTTTTTTTTTTTTTGAGTGCCATTAAACTTTAGCTTCAGGTCTGTGTGAGTTAATAAAAGTGTGTATACATACTATTAGTGTTCAAAGCTTGCGGCAGGCACGGACTTCCCTGTATGTAACCTTATAGTCCTGAGCTGTCAGTATGAATGCATGGCAGTGGCCTTCATGGAATCTGGATATCTGTCTACGTGTGTGTCCGCTCCGTCTGCGTATTTCCTGTACGAGTGTGTGTGTGTGTGTGCACTGCGTGTGTGACGTGTGTGTGTGTCTCCTGCATGCCCACATTTCTGAAGTTTCCCTATATGAACCGCCGACATGTGTGTGTCGCTGGCATTTCTGGACAGAGGAACTCTATCCGCCTCCATGGAGTCCTTTCAACGCCCGCCACCACACACACACACACATCACACATCCTACTGCTGACACTTGCATGTCACCACGGCAACCAGATACAGCCTGAGACATGTTACTGACAGAGAAGCAGGGACCACCATACTGGCAGGCCAGAGGTTCTCATCATGGGGTTAAGGACAGCCGCTGGCATCGTTTGTTGAATCAAAACATATGAATCTTCTAACAATATTCTTGAGTCAAACACATAAACTAAAAGCAGTTCATTGGGATTCTTAGCGCTGATTTTAAAGGGCTGAAGCTTAATCTTATACACAGCCTGCCTTGTTCTCACATGTGCCAAACAGGTTCACAGTATTTCTGAAGGCTTTTCACACATGTGGCTCCCATTGTTGGTTTGATCGCGTACAGAGTGCTCGGCACTGAAACCATCATCTTCAAAGTGGTGTGAGGGAGACTTCATGCGCTGGCAGAACACATTTACAAGTTGATTCAGATTCACTGCTTATACGCTTGAGCAGGAAAACAAAGGACGAGAGCAACATTTGTGTCTATTTATATGGAAAAAAGAAATGAGCTTCACGCACCCGTGGCTCGTGAAAACTTGCTCTGCACAAATAGGAAAAGCAGCGCATGAAGTTTAAATTCGACTAGGTGGAAATTGAAAAGCAGAATGAACAGCTATACGTCGCAGTGCGTTGGGACTGGGAGCAAAGAGTCTTACCTTGGACAGGACGAAACGTCAGCACGATCCTCCTCTTCACCCTGCCAAGAAAAGAAAAAAAAACGTTAGTCACTATATCTGTAGAAAAGGATTTGAGTTTAAAAAAAAAAAGAAAATCACAAGTCAGCAAAAAAGAGGGATTTAGTTTTGCCAAAGTGACCATTTCTGTGCTTCTGCCAATAAGGTCACGACCCCAAAAGGAAGCTCCTCCATGCTGATACTGAGGAAACACCTCTCATGTCTGCCTAATTTTTTCAATGCAATGGAAAATTAATTCACTATTAACTTTATTTGGCAAAAAGATAGGAATTAGTGTTTTTAAGAGGGATAATACCCTGCTAAAAATCTGAGAAACGCCTCAAGGGGATTGTACATTTCAATAAATCATGTTTTTCACTAATTTCCTTGGCCTCCAAGCATGTACAGTCAAATGGAAACACTGTCAAGAGATTTTCTCCTTAAGTTGACGTCATTCCTGCTTCAGGCCATCCATCATCCCATCGATATTCCTTGAATTATTTCTTTCCTTCTACTATCTCCATCCCACCCATTTTTTTCATTCTAAAATGCTGTTTATTTTCAACAGCTCAGTCAGAATCTAAACATATGCAGCCCATAGGCAGTGTAGTGCAGCCTTATCTACTCTGTGCATTCGTTCCTCCCCTTCCACCATCGTTCCTCCTTTCCATCTGGTTTCCATTCTCCCCACCTGCCCATCAGTCTGCAGCCAGCGACAGGTGAGCCTATTACACGCCTCTCAATCCGTCTACTACACACACACTTGTACATACACGCACAGAACCACACTGGCTCTGCTTCATGGTAACTTAGCGTGCCACGCACATCAGCCAAATCTGCTGTGCTGTAAAACGGCTGTTACCACAGCCACGTCACGCTCCTGATGAAGCGGTCTAGTGTCGCACATAAAAGCTAAAAAAAAAATAAAAAACTCTAATGCAGCAGATTGGAAGAGAATTAAATGTAATAGGTATAACTGAGTAAAAAAGGCAGAGGTCTGTAATTGGACCATTTAATATGACATTTAAATGTTGAGTTTAATTGAATGATTTGATGATGATCCAATGGCTCAAAATATTCAGAATGTAAGTCCATGTGCAGTCAAACTCACTGCAGATATATTTGTTTTATACAGTATTACCTCAAAGTGGCAGAAATATGTCAACATACTCTGTAGACATTGAGATTTTTTAGTTTACCTTCTATTGTAGAACTCCAATACAATAAAAGTGCATTTCAATTCCATTTCGGTGGAAACGTATATAACTTCTTCCTGATTACCAGTTAAACTTACTTCAATCATGTGGTTAACATAGTCAAACAGCCACAGTTTGGTTTGGTTTAGGCCTCAAAACTCATGTTCAGGTTAATCAAAAAAATTATTTGGATTAAAACAAATGGCTTTGTTACACAAATGTGTAAAAAAATTCTGGTTTCACGCTGGACATGAACAATGAACTTTGACTAAAAACACTTTTGTTATTTGTCAGGAAAAAAATATGGCTCCCTTGGAAATGTAGTTTAGTGACATGGGAATTAACTTGTAGACCAGAATGTTATGGAAACAGGTCACTTTTTTGTTTAAAATCTTTTTTTTTTATTTTATTTATGTTTATCACCTCATCTATGACATCTCAGAGGAGAAAACCTGACACACTGAGAGGCCAAAAACTCTGTCTTCCCTGTCTACACGTGGAAGGAATTTTACAGAGTTTGTGAAGTTTGTCTCATTAAAATAAAGATGTGATTGTATGACATTTCCTGAATTTATTTGCAATAAGAAATGATTCTGTGGCCCTCTAAAGGTTTTGGTTGAGAGCCAACAAGATAACGTTAATGTCCTCTGGGCATAAAAGTGATGATCAGCGCATCACTACACAACTCAGCCCGATGCATTAACAACAAAGACAGCATTTACAGTCAGAAAGCATGTAAATAGTTCTCCTTAACATAGATGAGTAGAAAACACATGTTGTGGCATTATCATGTAAATCGTGCTATAATCACAGTAATCCTATTCTGGCCAGGATTCACTTGTGCACTTCCATGAACTGCAGAGGCTATATTAAAGTTTTCCAGCACTGTTTTGCCTCCCTGAGTTCAGTAAAAATAGTTTTCAGATATCATGTCTACTAACATTTTCTACCAGCGATAAGTCTGACCTCAGTATCACAGTTAGAGATTTCGCTTGTTTTCTATTGTGTTTCAGTTCTTATGTAGAGTCGAGGCAGCCCGTCTCAGTTTCTCCAGAGGCATCAGTGGCTGAAAGGCTATTTATTTGTTTCCTGAACCCTGCCTGCCTGCCCGCTTGGCTGGAGGAGAGAGAGGGAGGAAGGAGAAGATAAAAGTGGGAGAGATTTGCTGATGCTGCTGTGCAGCAACATCGCAGAACGTGCTATCATGTGAAACATCACCTTTTATGCGCTCTCACTCTCCCTCTTCTGGTTTGTCCCTCGTTTATCTGCCTCTCTCTTTTTCTCAGTCTCCCTTTCTTTTTGTGTCTTTGCCTTAGTCTCTGAGCATCTCCACACACTCTCTCTCTCACACACACACACAACCAATGTGTCGTTTTCTCCTTCTTCCAGACCTTGACACCAGCTGTACTTTTCCAATTCAGCAGTTCTTCAACTCTCCAGATGACACGATGGGATTTCAAACCAGCTAAGAAAACAAACATAATAACACTAAACAAAAAAGTCAAAAAAATAACCCAAAGCAAAACTGAGCAAATCAGCAAAAACAAATCCCACAGGCTTCTGTGCAGTTCCAGATAGGAAGCTTGACAGCATTAGCAGGCCGGGCTAAAACTATTCAAACAGTAAAGACTGAGAGAAAGAAGAAAGACCAAATGTGAATAAGCGGGGGAACTAAATATACAGCAGCAACTACAGAGAGATGGATTAAATTGGATGAGATGTGAATGTGAATAGTGAGAGAAGACTCTCTGAGATAATTACACACCCAGCATGTGTCTTTTCAACACCCCACAACAGCAGATCAACCCAAATCTGTAACCACAGATATCAAACTCCATACTAATCATTACTTTTTCATAATATTCAATCATAACACTTCAACATCACAGCGTGGTGGAAGTTCTCTTCAGTGGCCAGCCAATCCTGGTAAAATCTTTAAATCCTGGCTCTACATCCTGATTCAAGGGATATACGCAAGCTACAGACAAGACAAAATAATGGACTCAACTTCCTGGAGGAGCCAGATGTTTGCAAACGTTTCTTGGTACCTAGTAAGTTGGACTATAGCCAGGTTTTTATATAAATGTATCACAGATTTCAATAAAAGAGAATGTCCATGAATGCTTGTTTCCGGAAATGGCAAAGTGCCAATGCAGAAATGTCAACGACTGCAGTTCCTCAACTGGCCACTTGAGGCTCGCTCCCATATTAAGACTACAGTCGCAAACATGTTTACAGCATGGTACAAAAACTCTTTGGTCTCTATAGCTTATTTACCATCATGACAACTGTGATTTTTATATAATTAACCAATTAATTTGTATTGAAGATTAAAGTTATATATAATTAAGGGCATGGCCACTATGAGTGACAGGTGACTCCTCTCAAAGGTGGCTCATTGCTGTATTCGGGCATTGCACTTCGTTGCATTTTTTTCATCAATCAACTAACTTTTCCACTCCACACGCTAATTATGGAAACTTATTTATGACATTTCAAGACATTTTCAGTCAAGTTTGGCATTGCACATAAAAGAAAGTCCATGTTCATTCAAAGACAGAGAAAATTGCTCAACATGCTGCAAAGTAATTTCAAATTTTGCCAGACGTGTTAAGACACATCATGCCATGCTTGGCTCCCAGCCTGCATTTCCACTTCTTTGATCTTGGATGCAAAAATCAGACAACCTGGAGCGTTTCATTTCACATGGAAGAGGAAACTGTTAATGTGCCTTGTGTCAAACACTGGATTACTTCTTTATCCATTTTACACTTTAAGCACATGTACTGACACTAAATGCTGATTAGGATTACGATTTTTTCAAATTAGGATATCCTGTTGTTTTTGTTATCAAGCTTGCTCAGCAACAGTGACATACGTGGCATTTTGCCATGTCTACTAGCCATACATAATGCACTTTACAAACAGATGTCTTCACAGCATTGTGAGTTTGTGTGCGCGGATAAAGGATTACAGCAAAAGGGGGGTGTTTCACAGCAGCCACCAGCCAAACACTGGGGTTGCATTTATTCATTTGTCTTTTTCTGTTAGTCTGTCACTTCAGCACTTAATAAGCTTTTAGAAATAAGGTCAAATGGTATTCTTCACTTACATTTAAGATGTCCCATGTTGCACATCATCTCTTATTCATTTATTCCATCTGAGAGACAAAGAATGGGTCTGACAAGGCTTCTTCTTCCGTGATTAATGTCTGACAGAAATATGCCTTAAATGTGATTTCCTTCCCAAACATTCACACATTTACCTTTACTTCCAAAATCTAGGAGTGCCAAAGGATTAGTAAACTTTGGTGTGCAAAAACATCACCTTGCACAAACTAAAAATAAAGAGAGAAAATTAAAAGGTTACCCTAGCAGAGCTACCACTACAAATCAATGGATTAAAAGGAGTCATAGGAGTCACTGAACTGCACATTGCACAAAATCCAATGAGAATCCAGCCAACAGTCCCCCAATACTCCCCTTCTGCTCTGTTTCCCTGCCTGTTCTGTTAAAGCCAGGGCTATTATTAGCAAGCGAGGGGATCAGGTTAAGACGATGAAGGCTAAAAGAGCACGGAGAGACAGAGAATTTAACTAAGGGTAGTGGGGGGTAAGCCCACAGACAACAGGTTGACCTGCCAGTTTATTTGCAGAATATGTTTTTATCATCTGAGTGAGTGATAGAAAGATCAAGAAAAATTAATTACATGCATCACAGCACAGCATGAATCTAATGGAGGCGAGGAGGTCTTACATTAATAATTAATGTTTGTTTTTTTTGTCAAAGTGCAGATTTGTTTATATGTCAGATTAAAGAGAATAGTATGGTGTGGTAATGATGCCGACATCTAAAACACAACAATGAGGACAACGTAGAAAGATGCTAAGTGGGAGCAGGGAAAGGTTAAAGGGGAATTAAAGTAAACTAATGAAAAAAAATGAGTTCAAGTTCAATAAAAAAAACTTTTTTTGGCTACATTACAAGTTCCATCCTCACCCCAATTAGTTGTACAAGTAAGTAACTGTCTACCTTAAATTACCATCTGGATAGTTGGCTGAACCAGCATCTGTAGAGTCAGCAAGTGAAGAAGCACACAGCTGATCTCCATGTTAGCATAAATAAATAAAAACCGAACAGAATCAGCTCTCAACTTGCACAATGTGCCATACTTTGGTGCAGACAGGGCAATGTGGAAGAAATTACCCTCGCAATTTCAAAAGAGAATATAATAACAGCAAATGTGACAGTGGAAAAAGACATGAGGGATCGTGCTGTTAGGACATTAGAGGTTAAAAGAGCAAACTGGAGGCAGAGAGTTCAGACTATAAGCCTCATAATCTGCTCCATAACTGTCATCTGACATCACTGCAGCAGATGCTTTATCTTGGATCCTGTTCTCTCTGCCTATTCTAATGTAATGGGTGGGGGTCTCTGTCATACTGTAATGTAATGAAAACAGAGAGGACAAAGGGACGATAGACAGAGATGGTTTAGTACGGCCATATTCTATGCCATAAAGAGGAGGGGACAACGGGACGGGTTCTTCACTGCCATGAAGAGAGAAATGAACAGACAAGACGGGAAAATAAGAGTGTGAGTGTGTGTGCACATCTGTTAGTATGCAGTGGCAAAGCAGCTTACAGTTTAAAAGTTACACTGCTGAGTTTCTTATGTAAATGCACCATAAAGGGAATGTATAATGTGGTGATTTTATGTTTATGGCACCTTGTGCTTTGCATGCATGTGAAGGTTTTCCTTGCTCGCAGTGTTAAAACCTGAGCAGATTAACTCTTCAAACAGGAAATGAGCTGGCTGAGAGGTAGGATGGAAGAAGATTGAAGTCATAATTGGCAAAATTTTAAAAAAAAAAATGATGTACTAATTCTCAGAAACAGATTCTGAAATGAAAATAGCAATGAGCTTGATATATTGATCTGCCTGGTATGAGATTATCATCTAAAGAGGGAAGGGCCATACTTGTGGTCAGATCATACATAATCTCTGAACCCATAGACGATCACTCTGATGATGATTTAGCGGCTGAGGGCAAGGCCCAATATATCCGGGGTTCTTTTGTAGCCAGCGGATATCCGGATAATGGATAACAGATATCCGGGCCAAGTCATTTTTTTACAATTCGGTAAGCAACTTGGGATTCGAGATTGGAGCCGGAGTTGAGAGACGACGCCTGCAACCAGACTGTGTTTCTGTGTATGAGTAACTTCATCAGACAATATGTTCCAGTGGGTTCCATGACTGCGTTTCGACTGATGTGTTCTCAATATTTTTGCTCGCCACACAGTTTACCTACCCGCATGCAACCAAATCCCACTCAAATATGATTTGTCAAAAGCACTCTGTTAACAATGACAAACCAGAACTCTTCCAATAGCAAAACCTTGCCCTGCTGCAAAACAAAGTCATAGTCCTATCAAATAGTATTCATTGAATTACATTCACATTCAATATTTGGAGCCAAAGAGTCAAGAAGTGTGATGTTCATATTGAGCAGCAAAAAGTGAGGATTTAAAATCTAGTCTTACAGTCTCCCCCGAATCACACTGTATAAATAATGGCATGTTTCGTCTAACCTTGTTTAGTGTGTGTGGGAGTGTGTGAGAGGAATGTGCAAAAGCCAACCACAAGTTGTGTTCCACCAAAAACATTTCTTTTTACATCTATGTTATCTGTGTTTATTTAGTTACCTGGGACCTGGTGTGGCTTTCCTCCAGCAAAACAGAGACCCATGGCACTGACTTATACATACTAGGTGAGGTTATTATAAAGTAAAAAATATGTATATATATATATATATATCTACAGCTAGTCTGCATGTTAGTCTTTAATATGTAGTGTATTGTAGGTTCCCCTGCAGTTGTTTGTCATTTCATGGTCAAATGTTTGGACATTTTGCCACTTTTGTTTCTTTGTGTGAGTCAGAGATTTTGGTGGTCTTCATGTTGCTCAATTTTGCCAGTGGACATCACATTGATAGATTTATAGTAGTGGTTAACTGTGGTCATGCTCAAGTTAAAGTGGTCCGTCATTCACCGAACATTTGGGTAAATAAAACCCTTCCTTTGTAATGTCTCATGCTATGTTTCTCACACAGAGAACCGAGAGGCTTTAGAGAATGACGCCAGGAGAGGTCAATATTTGGTGAAGGCCTGTACTCAATAACCCGCTCATAAGATCCACACACAAAAAACTAAATCCAGGCAAGCTTGTGTTAAACTTGATAAATGACTTCCAGTTACATGAATGGAGGGACTAAAAGTTAAACAATAGACAGTGCCGTGTTCTGAAAAGACTGACATTTTAACTTCTCACCAGGCAATTATATAATGAGAACAACCTTTCATTTCACACCCGCATGGAAAACATGACCGTGAGCTATTACTCATTATTTATAATTCCCAAAATGCACCTTTGTTCACGACTGAGTGACATTAACAACTATGAAATCTTGAGCTCAAACTGTGTTTAAATTATACTGAAAGGAAAAATTAGAAAATAATACAACAGGAGGAGGTGAGCATTTAAACAGAGCATTAGGTTGATTCTGTGTGATACATATATATTATACATTGAAAAAGTAAGTCACCTTGGGCTTCCATAAACCATGAGCTGCCATTATTTGATCACCATGAGAAAGAATCTGCCTGAGTGAAGAAACCCTGCCAACCAAACTGAATCCCTGACTCTGAAAGGGTTCATTTAATGTCAGCGTTCGACAGATCAGAAGTAGAATCGGAATGCTATTCTAATGCTAAGAAAGTCAGTGGGAAAATGGAAATGTCAGGGTAGCTGCCGTTGCTTGTTACTGGGAAATATTCATGGTATACTCCATTGTACTGTGTAACACGATGTTTCCGTCAGAAATGTGAACCGCGCTGTGCATAAATCATAAGCCTCAACCATTTTTTTAACCAAACACAATACAGAACCTTCAGAATTGTGTTTTTCTGACATTTAAGAATCATTATTGACCAGTATAGAGAACTAATCTATCCAATATGTGATGATTATTTGTTTTTTGTGGTCTGATATATACTGATGAGAGATTTCTCAGTCTGAAAGTTACTTCTTCCTGAAAACTCAATTCAAAATGTCGAAAGTGATAAAATTGTTTCATGGTGAAAGCTGAAAGAGAGAGACAAACACAGAATAGTAAACAGAGGAAAAATAATGAACCCTCAAGCCAGCGAGAAGGACAAAGAGAGGAGAGTGAAACCCCAGAGGGATACTCAGGAGATACTCACTCCTTTCATCATTGCATCCGTCCACCTCTGCACCACAAGATGTAAATGGAGGCAAAGCAGAAGGGAGTCAAGGATGGAGAGGAGGGGAGAGAAGGAATGAGGAGGGAAAAATGAGGCAGGGGTGGAAAGAAAGTGTGGAGAGTGTTTTCTCCTCTGGCAGATTGATAACAACTGTCTGACTTCGTTTCAGATGGGAATGCGAGGACAGAGGGAGGAAAGGGAGGAGTGATAGAAGGTAAAATGAATTGAAAGGCTCTGGTTAATAGATGGAAAGGGGAGGGTGGCTGACAGTTTGACAAAGATGGTCATATTTGGTGGGAGATGAAGATGGGAGAGGTACTGGGAGGGTGTGATAGGGCTAAATGTTGTTCTGTCTTCAGTGTGGGAGATGGAGCAAGGTGGGAGACCATCCGACAGAGAATGTTTGGCTTTAAATGAATGAGACGGGAAGGAGTGAGAAAGTGAGTTCAAATGATGATGTGATCGGCAGTTATTTAAAAAAGAAAGATGAGTAAATAGGCAATTTAAAAGAACTAAACAGTTGAATTTGAAGAACTATTTTATATTCAATGGCCATTCAGAAGAAAAAATGGTACTGAATATGTAGAATACCAATGACAAGTTCTAAAGATGTAAAAGCAAAAGGAAAAAGAACGAGGAGGGTAGTTTCTCAAAGCCAGCCAACACATTGCACTGTGCTCATTGTGGTCTGGCAGCAGTAACCAACATTTGCTTGGGTCAGGGGTATTGTTAATTAGCATAAACCAAATGCAGATGATTAGGTCAGCCTTTTAACCAGCCGCTTCATGATTCTGATTGCTCTCCTCGGCAAAAACATTAACAATGAACCCTGATGTGGCGCTGGCTGGGATGTTCATAGGTTTTGGAAGAACATGCCGATTGTTGTGTGGATATATGTTAAAACTTTACAACTGGTCTCCTTTGGCAGTGGACCCACTGAGCAGTGGCTTTCATTTGTTCTTCAGAGGCGGACCATTAAATTAGCAAAATAAAATGCCAAAAATTGCCCAACCAAATGGCGATGTACTCAAACAATTACAATACCTGACATATTCATCCAACCACCCAACCCTCTGGAAACCTTACATTTTTTCCTCACATTTTTTTTTTGATTGAGGTGAGACAAATGATTATAATTATAGATTAAGGATTTATAGCTCAAGAACTTTTTCTTAAAAGTTGGCAGTAGAGATGTAAATGAACACCCAAGTGAAATTAAATGCAGCGCTGCCTTCTGTCGTCACAATCCAAACCATTCCCAACAGCTCGCCTCAGATTTCAGCTGTCTGCCTCAGGGGGTTGTCAGTGAATCACACTGAGACTATCTCCTATCTATCCACCAAAAAACTGAGCTCATATGATTTAAGATGGTCTTACAAGGCTAAAGGAAAGGACTGAGGGCTACAGCTTGGCACACAAGAGAGTGACTAAAGAGTGACTGGCAGGTTGATAAAAAGGCTGTCATCTCCGCTGTGCTGTGAATAAATAACTGGATGAAGGTGTGGTGTGAAAGGATTAGAAAGTGGAAGAGAGGAAGTGAGAATGAGGGAGGTGGTCTGGCAACGTCTGAGTGAATTGTCACCTATTTTGGACTATGAAGGGCTGAGACAGAGGTCAGCATTAGGGGGGAACAACAAGAAATGGAGATAAGAAGAGCAAGTAAGTGAGATGAAATGAGGAAAAATGTGATAGATGCGGGCAAAGAGGGAATAGAGCAAATGCTGTCAAAGTGGGCCAAAGATGGGAGAGATTGATCGCCAGGCCAAGTGGATGAATACCAAGAAGATCTAAGAGCAAGAGGGAGAAAAGGCGAGAGATGGAGGGAGAAAAGAAGAGCAAAACCGGACTAAAATGGACTTAACTGCTTATCAAAAGGAGGGAGGGAGCAAATCGAGGGACAGAGCCAGAGGGGGGGAGGGCAGAGACGGAGAAACAGCAAAATGGTGTGAAATTGACATGAAAATGGGGGGATGCTTGGGGAAAAGCCAGCACGCTGTGACACCTGAGGTTTGTGAGGGTTTAGGGTAGGGTTGGCTCAGCACGATAAGATAACTGCCACCTTATCTGTGGCCGTCAGACTGCGAACACACACACACATGCAGGGGCTGACAGACGGACACACATGCCGCTCGCACACGGTTTCCTTTGGTCAGTGGGAAAGCAGACATGGACAAAGCACTATTAGAAGATTGGCAGACAGGTGTTTGGAGCTGTGACTGGAGCTGATTCAGATGTCTGTGTTTGTGCTTTCATCCATGTATGGTTTTGTGCGTGTGTGTGTATGTATACATGTGACATGGGAACTTAACTTTGTCATCCAAACAGAAAAAGGGTCCAGGATTGGGATGCTAGATTGGGTTCATTATGCTTTTGATAAAAAGGCCAGGGTTGTGTGATGTCTGCCGGATGGTGAGGCTCTGAGTGAGGAGCACTGGGGTTTGAAATGAAGATTAAAAGTTGATGCATTGGCATGAAGCTGTGATGTAGCTTTCAATGACAGCTCTCCTCCAGTTGGTGGTCAGAGCCAGCTTGTCTGCCATGGCTAGCCTGAACTTTAGCTTTTACTCTGAGAAAAAGCTGTAGTGCATTTGGGCGTTGGCTCTTTGAATTCCATGCCCCAATTTGTGCCTCCGGAAATATCCTGATTTTTATAAAGGAAAGCACAGGTAAAAAACACCAGGTGGCATATAAAGGTACACAAATGCAGTAAAGCCTTCAGGTATTCTGTATTGCTTTCAAATATGTATTTAGGGGGTGCACATGAATGCCCCATACCCTGTCTACGTCTAATGCATAAAACAATCTAAACTGACAAATTGAGATGGTGTGACTGCAGTAATAACATAGTGGACAAAAATACATTTCCCCCATGACAAAATAAACTAACTACAGAAACAAGGCAGCTGTCAAGACCTTATATTTATTTCCCCCTTCATGACATTTCATAAAATTCTGCAGTTGCAACGGCGATAATTCTGCATCAGCAGACCACCACTACAGAATATTTATAGTGGAAGCACTGATGTGTGCAGGTGTTTGTGGATTTGTGTTCTTGTATTACATGAGCGCACGTTTCCCTCTGTCTGTTTCTGTAGCTATGTGAAAATGTCATTATGTCATGTCGATCATTCGAGGTGTTTGTTTTGTCTGCTCGATATCGAAGTCTCCGTCTGAGTTATACACATTGTTAGTCCCACTGTCTCTCACCATGGCTTGTATGCAATCAATGTTTCTATAGTGGGATGCAGGCAGGGCTGTAGGAGGCAGTAGAAGTATAGACTATTGTGGTATAAAAAAACAAGCTGGAGACAGAGTGTTTTGTATTCAATGACAATGTTGAGTAATTGTGTATTGTTTTCAAAGACCGAGTATGGACATAATTAAGAACTGGCAAAGGCAGGTTACATAATTGAACTACTTTGAACAATTTGTTGGAGATTTGTAAATTTTGCCAACCTGGGTGTCACAACAGAGTCACTCCCCGCTGCAAACCAAATAATCAAACAAATACTGTACCCCCAATGGGGATCAGTGCCGTTTAGATCCCTATTATAAAACAAATCAACACTATGATCCACCATCATTACTTTGGCAGAGAGTCAGGGACAGAGATTGGATTTTTATACCCTGGTTGCTTTGACGTGAAGGCTGTGTGAGCCAGTCTAACGATTCAATGGTCATCTCCAGCCATAAATGTTAATTAACAGCCTTTGCTGCTGGACATTCATTTCCTGCTATAGCCGAAAGGGAGGGCTCGTAAAAATACGGTGCACGTGGGTGTGTCACATGTGTGCGCGAGAATGCAACTGCATATGTGTGGATGTGAGAGTGAGTGAGTGTGTGTCGGTGTGTGTGCGGCATCATGTGTGACAATGAGTGAGTGTCTGCGTGTTCCAAGGACACGCGGTGATGAAAACTGTCCCAAAGGCTCCTCTGTCCTTTTCTAATACAGCAATAAGCCGTCAGCACAAACCATAACTAGCTAGTCACACCATGACAACATAATAAAGCTATACAAGGACAAAGTCAGGTAAAAGTCACACCATGGCCACATACTATAAGAGGTGTATACACACTGCGTCAGGAGAGAGGTGCTCTGTTACATCACGAAGTATGCAGGAAAAGTAAAAATAACACTATGGGATCACATTACAGCTCTTTGGAGCCATCGTAAGACTTTGGTCATACTATGACATCATAATACAGCTGCACATGACCAAAGTGACATAATATAATGACATGATATCATAGATAAAGTTATTAGCTATTGGGCTACATAATACTTTAAGAAGGCTATTTTACTGTTTGTAGAATAAGGTGGTGGCAGTGTAGGATTGTTTGATTTGTGTGATCCAAACATTTCCAATAACAAGAGCAAAGTAAAGTCCAAAAGAGAAAATGTATTTCAAAAAAGATAGACGATAGATGTTTTTGTCTAATTAAATATTCTTCAATCTATATTTGTTGGGGTTAGTTTAAAAAAAGAAAAAATTTCACTGTATTGAATTAATAAAAAAAAAAAAAGGAAAAACATTACATTTCCTACAGCCCTGCAGTCAAGATAATGCTGACAAGCTGTTTAGGCCATTATTCCAAAATCAATGGACTGATTGTTAATTTGATCATTGATCCAGACATTTATACTGCCAAAATACTAAATGTTTACCTGCTGCAACTTGTCAAATGTGGTGATTTTCTGCTATGCTTTGCTTCATTATTTCATTAAGGTTTCCGTTTTGTAATCAGTCAGAAAGTATTACTAAATATTACTATATTTATTAGAAATATTTGCTTTAACCATTAATTCATTAATTGAAAAAGGGCAGATCAACAATAACTGTTAGTTACAACCTTACCTAAAAGTACTGTATTTTCTAACGTGTAGCTTATTTTCTCATTTAGCATCACAGAGGGTATTAGTGTTACAGCTTCATGCCAGCCTTCACCTGGCTACTGGCAGAATTCTAATTTCACATGAAAGTCATAGCTGGCCACAACTGGCTCCATGTTGTAACATAAAAATAAATAAATCCAAGTGTTGTTTGGTGAAGCTGGCTAATTAATGAAGATGAAAACCAAACAATGATCCGTACCAGTGTTAGCCCTGGCTGTGGAAAACAGAGCTAATGGAGACGAGCCATAACTCTCTGTTTCCATCTCACTGTCGACGCCTCCCATCCTCCTCTCCCTTCTCTCCCATGCCCCATCTATCAATCCATTTATCCATTCTGCCTCATCCTCCCGCTCCTCTCCCCCTCTCTTTCTCCTCTTATCTATCTAAATGTATTGTAGGACACCATCATTTCAGGCCGGTGTAGTCTTCTGACCATGAAGATGTTTTACAGGCTACCCCTCTACCCCCTCCTCCTCCGCCTCCTCTTCAACCCCCCCCTCTCCCCAAACAGATAGGAGAAAANCCCCCATGTTGGAGTCACGGTTCAGTGGTTTCTAATTATGTGTTCACTGTAGTAGCCTGGTCAGAATATTTCATATAGACCCATGAGAGACAGATAAGAGACAGGAGGGAAGGAGAAAGGGAGAGAAAGACAGAGAGGGTAGAAAGAGACAGATATACAAACAGAGAGAGAAAGAACAGGAGCTTATAATATACATACATTAAATTCATGTGTTGTCTTTACTGTCAAGGAATTACATTAGACAACAGAAAGAAAGAAAGAAAGACAGAAGTCCCACATGAAAACATAAACAGAGCATGCATCCAAAACATTATCTTAATGCTAGCTGAAACCAAGTGGAACTTTGAGAGCTGGATCATTTTGCAAATGTGTTGCATCTGAAATTGTATTTGTGTTTAGTCTTGAACATTTGTAGACTCCTCAAACACCATAGGGTGGTTGTGTAGAATTCAACTGACTACTTGCAGGTCTAGTTATTGTTGCTGTTCAGCTAACTGCAATCGCACTAGCTGGGCTAGGGTTGGCTAGCTAAGTCAGTTTTTGTAGTTAAAAAACTAAACAAACTCACTAAATATCAAGAAAGAAAACATTATTAGACTAATTTTCCTCATTAAACACAAACACACAACTGTGCACCTTCTGAATTCAAGTTCCCATCTTTACTGAACTAAGCTTGATAAAATTCAACAAAACAGTCTTGGTTAGTCTTGTTCAAACAATCACCAACTCTGGTTTGGTCAAAATAAACCTTTGATTCACTGTGTTAATATGTTATATATCTACATGCTATTGTTTGTTTACAGTCCCTTTGTGCTCGTTGGTTAATTCACTGACCCAGAGTCTGTAGTCACAAATAGCCTTTTCCCCACACTTTGCCAGCTGCCCACTGAGCAGCTTGTTCTTTGGAGGAAGACCAATAAATTAGCAAAATAAAAAAATATTCCTGTGATGTACTCAACCAGTCGTTGATAAATTTACTCACTAAACCCTAATTTGTACCACTGACTCCTGTCTTATAAAGTTCTGCAAACCATTCCTCTTCTGTGGAACCCAGTGGCACAGAAGGGTTAAAGAGGAGTAGACAGCAGTTAATACACAATGATGGCTTCATCTATTTTGAACTCTCTATCCTTCTGTTCTATCAAAGGTCAGCACTGTCAAGATAGCGTGCTTTTGGTCACGAAAAAGGAAGGTCAACATTCACCTAAATTGGACTTGTGCACAAAGCCTTCCCCAAAGCCATAACCCACAGCTTTCTCACCACACAAAGACAGGGTTAAAATGTCTACAGACTTTGCCTTTTGGAAATTATACAATAATTAGGAGGACTTCTTGACCTTGCAAGTACAGTCAATGTGCCAAACACATACACCCTCAGGAAGACGTGCACACACAGTGGCTCTTCTCAGGCCTCTTAAATGACTGGTGTCATTAATGTTGGTGAGCGGTTGCCAGCTGTAATATTTCCTGTGGTCATTAGACCATCTGGTGGCCTGACTCCTCTCATATCTCTATCTGTCTCTCTCTTCTATCTCTGCCTGCCTGCCTGTGCTGCTCAGCCCATGCCTCTCTATTCCTCTACATATTTGCCATCTTTAGCTTTCTTCAAATCTCTCTTTGTGTCCCTTTCATATACACTAAATGTCTATAACAGTTTTTTTAATTATTATTTCCACTCAGTCTCATCCTCTCGCAGCTCCTCACAGCCTGTTGCCCCTGGCCACTTCATCCATCTCTCTGTAATGGAAACCCATTGATGTATGCAGCCATTTTGGTGCTCCAATATGTTAATTGGAGAGATTTGGAGCCTCATTTATGGAGGGGGTCAACATCCTTTTAACTGAAAGCTTCATCACTACTGTAGTTACGCTGCGGAGTATAACAGAACACAATAGAGTGATGCTTCCAAATACTAAGGATTTCACAAAGGCTGCAAAAACAAACATTTTTTTTTATCTATCTTTGTAAATTAGAAAATGAAAAGCTGCAGAAAAGGGTAATTGCTTCAGCTTTTAAACCTTTAGAGAATGGACAGGTGCCATGATGCGACTGGCAGCTTTAAGTTTGCTCTTACTTTATTAAATTGATGTTTGCTCACAAAAATACGTTATCGTAGCATCATCATTTAATATATGAATCATAGTGGGGAGCACATGGGGGAAATATAAATATGGTAAGAACAGAAGAATAATAGTGCAGAATTAACATTCTGTTCATGTCCCCACTGACAAGCGCGCAGTTTCAAAAATAGCACAAATATATGTGCCTCGTGAGGTGACTTCTGTTACATATTCATTTGCCTTTGCTTAGAGCTAAGGTAGGCCATTACAATAACAGTGCATGTAATGATGCCATCAATTTAATCACCCTAGGTAGATGTTGTAATGGGATCCGGTTCTATTTAATGTACAGTTCCTTGATTAAGTGAAGTGTAAATTCACTCATGTGAAAACACCTACTTAAAGAAAAACCAGCCAGCTACAGCTTAGTAAGATGGAAGCTGAATCCATGACCAATACAAACCCTACTACGTATAAATTAAGACATCTATTCTTGAGAATTAGGACAAATCATTTCTAGAGCCCCAGCGAAATGGATTTTTTGAGACCATCGGAGATACTGATTTTAAGGGGGGAAGTGCATTGATAACCGATATGGTGGCCAATATAGACAATGTTATGCTGGATGAAAATAGACCTTTTTATGTGGATTGCACACCAATTTTTCACCTCAGCGCAAATGTACCCAGAAGACAAACCTTTACGAAATATTTAACATTGTTATAAATGATTATGCACTATACAAAGAATGTATTGCATTGTCAGCTAATTCTATAAATGATAACTGAAAACGGGAGATCAAAAAAGTCTCAGCTGCAAAAAATGCTATTTAATAGAAAATTCAATTTACTGAAACGGTTCAATAGTCAAGACTTTAAAAATATATTTTTTCTGTTTAATTGACAATTAAATTAACATTTGAACCATTAACAGGCGATACAAATTTTAACCAATTAATACAATCAGCTGAACTGTAAAACAATATTTATATTTTATTTCATATATTCAAAAAGCTATTTAAAAGAAAACATTGTTATATGGTGAAGACTGTTTACAATATATATATATTTTTTAAATACGACTAAACAACTAACAATAGCAGGCAACACATGTAACCACACATTCTTTTTATTGGAAATGCAGTAGCTATACCTGAGCTAAATTATTCGCTACAATTAGCCTAAATTCCACTATAAAGGTGAGGGCTGGCGGGTTAAATCAGCTGTCCTGCTAACACAGAGTAAGACAAGCAGACACACAGCTGGCAACCCCACAGTTAGGCATTACTGGCTGCATGTGTCCATGACAATGCACGCAACATTGTGGCTGCTAACTCTTCCAGACGGGTGAACTGAGGACGTGCGCTGCAGCTGGGGGTAAATGGTAAATGATGGATTTAACCTGTTTGTGCTCCCTTGTACAGCTGGGGATCTTGTCAGACATGTCATCCACAACAGCAGTGCATGCAAGGCACTAATCATGCCTGTTATGATCAGTTAACGAGGGTAAACCAAATTAGCATCCTTGGTATGAATCCTGACACAATGTCACAGACAAAGCTACAGCTCAGTCTCTGAATCCCTCTCCATGCTTGTTATGTTTAGTTTGATCAATAACCTCTCAATATGCTTCACTCTCATCCAGTAACACTCGGTGCAAGCAATTTAGAAGCTCAATTCGCCAAACACCAATTGTACAACCAACAATACCAAAATGCCATTTAAGATTCTGCGAAACTGTGGAGAAAATTCAATGAGGGGGGACATTTTACTCCGTTTTTACAATGAAAAAAGCACTTTTTCATTGCAGTTTTGCTAAAAATGCAGAATGGGTATAAACCAAAACAATGGATAAAGCCAGCCTTTCCCTGCTTCTTCAATTCATATTCTTTAAATTTGCTCTTTTCTGCAGAAAACACCAACCTTCTCTTCTCTTAAGATTCAATTTCTGTCTCTGCTCATCTGTCTATCTGAAACTTGACTGTCTCAGTTTCATGCCGTGATGATATACATACTGCTCCTTATTTTTTTTAATGACTGGAATTTCATTGAAGTGCACCTGTAGCAACCTACATCTTCTGAATAGGGGAACAGGACCATAAGGAAATTATTTTTAGAAACGAGAAAAGACGTCAGCATTGTCTTTGAGGTGTTGAGTATTTCTGTCATATTATTTCTTTGTTTTCTTGGGTAGACCATGATCTGTTTTGATCTAAACCGAACAGACTATGGTTAGGTGTAAATGTTCGACTATATAATGTAGCCATATTGATAGCAAAGTAGATGCCATTGCATCCAAATTTAATTTTGCCAATTTTTATTTCCTATATTGTCTTTGGCTATCCTTCTTCTCATGAAAAAAAGCCTACTGAAATGTGCGCATAGTCCAATAAGCTAAGTCACAAAATCCCCAGAATAACTGTAATAACATGATGCTACGAGAGTGCTTTCACAGTTGAGACACTTCACTATAGCAGCTTTGAAGACAGCAGATTGCTTACTTTTTCAACTATAGTGATTTAAAAAAAAAAAAAAAGATTGCACCATTACCATAGAAAGACCCTATATGTGTAAGACTACCATCAACAGAGAGGGCAATTTGTTCAGACTGTGGGCAGGAAAATTGTTCTTCCCTTTTGCTTTTATCACTAAAATCTATAGCAGACAAAAGGGGGTGTAATCTCCATCCACAGTCCATTCACCTCTGAGACAGCAGCAAGAACCATGTCTGTCTGCTTCTGTCAGGTCCAGATACAATAGAGTGCCCACGCTTTTTTCCTAAATGTCTGTGGCAGGAGAGCCAAGGAACGACAGGGAGTCTTGTCATCGAATACAACATATTGATGCTTGACAGTTTTTTCAAAATCTACAATATATAGAAAATGTTGTTTTCTTTGTTGCAGTGCAGATTCAATCAAGACTTAAAAGAAAAGTAACCACAAAAGGTTATTTATATTCTGTATAATGGGATCTGTCACAAGAGACTGCAGTTTCTGTGACGTGAAAGCCATTTCTACTCAATCATCATGCCACACTTCCATGCCTTAACTCACTTGTATTTAATCAAGGGGAAAATCAACGGAGCTCCACCATTCTGCCACCAAAGTGCTAAACGTAAGCATCAAGCCCTGAAGAAAATCTCTACAGATGGACACATTTCTACTGTAGCAGGGTATATAAAGTCATATCAGCAAACCCCAGCTTGGACTAGGAATGACAATGGGCGTCGGCTGCATCAATGGACACTTTCATAGTGTGTAGTGTGTCATAGCAGACAACAACAGATGCTGTGTTTGGGACACCTCAAGACATCCTGACAGAAAGACTACTATGTTAGAAATGTTTTGCCTTCCATGACGTTCTCCTGCACACCTCCCTGACTTTGACCAACATGAGTACAGAGCGCTCTTCAGCTTTAAATGCTGATGGCAAAGAGTATGAGGAATGGTGTGAAAGATGTTGGTGGTGCCCTGAAGCACAGGAAAGATTACAGTTGTTTTTTTATCCTGTTTTTATGCTTCTCCAAACACAGGACAGCTAGAAACATACACCCTGCTATCATCCTACACACTTGGTCCCAATCACTTCCTTCCTTCCTGTCCACACATCGTGAAAGACTGCAAGCTTTCACTGGTCATGGACCCATGTGTTGTCTGTCATTCTGTCATAGTGACCATTGTAACAGACAATAATAACAACCTGGCATAAGAAAGTATGTGCCTTCCAAACTAAGAAATATTTTCAACTTGATCCAAATTCTGATTATTTGTGTTGCAATTTCCTCTGCGATGCCTTGTGGAAATAAAAAATAATAAAGGTTGCGTCACCAAAATACCAGTCTTACATCAATGGAAAAAAAGAGAAACAGCCTTGTTTTTAGCCTAATGACATATATTTTGTTACACTGTGTTTTAAAGGATTTCATAAGGACATTAGGGGATTTTTCTCAACAGGGGATGGTGTAATTCTTCAATTCATGTGAATACATGAATAATACATGGCAACATGGAGTTATAAGAACTGGATGCTGACTCAATATCTTAAATATTTGCCGTCACTTCAGCTTAAAAAGACACAACATCTTCCATTGGTGGCATATTTGCCATGATACATATTCTTGTTAAGGGGTTTTATACATTTGTGCCTTGCAACAAGACACGAATATCCAGTCCAGACTCCCCTCTATTCCTCTTAGAAGAAGACAGTCTGGACTCTCCATAATAAAACTGTCAGTGCCTCATGGCAGGGAGTGCATTGCTTTTAAAGGGAATTAGAGGAGTTGATTTGATTGGCCATGAATGATGCCAACCTCTAACACACCCATGGATAATGTATTCCTCCTAAGCATGCTCCAGATGCATTTCCAGATGTGCCACAGGTGTGTGCTGCTCCTTAAATAATGAAAACAGTTCCCTACATCTCGAATGTAGGTTTTGCTTGTTGTCTAATGAGATTAAGATGATAGCTAGGAGTCAAGGAAAATGAATATATATCAGAGTACAGTCCATTAAGTTCTTGAAAATCCATTTAAAACCAACTTTACATATTGCAGCATGGCACTGGAAGCTACAAAACAGTACAGAGGCGCAACCATCCCAATCCGTGTTAATTTAGGCAAGCAGAAAGCAAGCTTGAAGTGCTGGCATTTGCATTTAAAATGAGAAAGACTCTTAGCCATTTCCTCGACCGCTAAATTACCACAAGTTGGGTTTTCTACCTCGAGAAGCCGTGACGCTAAATCCAGTTTAGAAGTTCATACAACAAGAGCGATTCTGAGTCAGAGCTCCACAACATGGTGGGGTACAATGTAAGCACAATCTGTCTATGCTGCTGCGGGCAGGGACTACAGAGCTGGTGTGTGTTTCTAAGTCGATGTGTGTGCTGTACTGTGGGAATCGTATTCCTAATGGGAGTGTCACAGCCCCGTGAGAATCCCTTATGCCTGTCTTTTGAACATAAAGCTTTCCAAAAGCCTCTTGCACAAGAAAAACGTTTGGAAGAGCTAAGTCAAGCACAGCCCCGAGCACAACGTGGGAATCATTGTCAGAAAAAAAATGTTTTTATTGCAATAATATTCATAATCCTGCCTGACTGAGGTTATCTGTAGTGTGTGTGTGTGTGTGTGCGTGCGTGTGTACATTAAATTAAACAACGCTATCGTGTACTGTACATCAAAAGGAAATAGCTGCAGCCTTGGGTGCATTACCAGTTTAATATGAACAATGTCAACCAAGTGAAAGCAGAATGTGCTTAACATTTCACTTCTTTTTTTTTTTTATCTCCCTGTTGATTTTAAAGGACTTTCCTATTGCAATTTCGACCCATTTCTCTGGGGTAGATTTTCATTTTTCCATTCTTTCTTTTACCATTCCTCGTCACACAAGTTATCTGAAAATAGCAGTGCTGATCCAAGACTGGCTTGTCTCGTAGTCGAGCTGATTTAGTCATGCGTTGTGACCAGGGCTGTTGAATCAGTTGATACTGTTCAGCTTGTAACACATGGACATGGACTCATTGGGAGAGGAGGGGAGATGTGATGACTACGCAAAGATTTGGAATTCATGCTTGGTCAATTACATTCAACCCCCTTAAGCTTCACTCACGGCCATTTATCGGTGAAATTAAGTCACAGCGATAGCCACTCATGAACTCTGACTCAGCAGGATTCTAACATCTCAGTGACGTGTTTTATACTTATATATACTTTGGTATTAAAACTACAGCACTGAAGATTTGGGATTATTTCAAACTAATTAACTCCCCTGCAGACAGTCTGGATGGAGTGCACACTGAGGTCATGGTGATATTTAGGAATCATCCCTCAGAGGATATTCGCTCACTGTGAATATGGTAGTAATTCAAAGAGGTGCAGTTTTGTACCAATCTGCATCATCAAAGTATTATTTTATTTCTTATAAATGTATTGTACAAAAGCTCCTTTACATGCCCTCGGTGACTGGTGCATGCATCTGTTGCATGCATTGGAAGCAGGAGCGCGCAGATCACAAAAGAACCATTACCTGCTGCAGAACAGTGACAGACGGTCCCGTCATGATTAGTAGAGAAGATAACACCTTTTTCCTATCTACTTTGATTGTGTGTGTGAGTGGATTAGGTGAGAATCTGCTCCTGTTTCTCCAGTTGTAGAGCAGGTTTACTTTCCATTAACATACATATCTTTCTGTAGTTTCCAGTTTGTGTTTGTAACATTCAGACAGTGTCACGAAATGTGTTAGCTTAAGGTGTAATCACACCTAGTGCAGGTTACTTGTTAATAACTGTAGTTCTGTGAAAATGTATATCTTTGGAAGAATGTGATTTAAAACTTTTTGTTTCTCATATTTTCAGAATCACACATTCTTGATTTTAACCTCCTTGATCTGGAATTAAAGAAAACTTAATGAACCACTTCTCTGGCCGGACTAAGTTTCGCCGTAGTTCGTCCTGAGGTCCTCATCCTCACATGTATGAATGGGTTTTTAAGTTAAAAAATCAACTGATGTCGGGCAAGTGTAAAACAAACATCAAGTCAATTGTGGTCTCACCAGAGAGGAACATAATGAGCCTGAATGAGCCTCTGAATGAGGGTATAGCAACTACAGTCTTGTGTAGTTGTAGCAGTCTTGTCAACTTGGTGGCGGCAATACACCCTCTAAGTTAGTTTGCCCACTGCCAATAATCACTGAATAGGGAGAACAGAGTCTGACTGCCTGCTGGCCACCTCACCCACAAAGGAAACTTTCTAGTCAACAAGCAGAGCCTGCACCATGTGCATCATTGGCATTCCACCTCTGTTGAAAGTTGACCCCCTTGTTCCTGGTGTAGGCTCAGCAGCAAAATGCACACAGCTTGTCTGACAGTGGCTCTGATAGATCAGGCGCTTCCTTATGCAAAGCAAAGCAGGGAACAACTGTTGGGATGCTCCTTAAAAGTGCTGCATATTGGTGAAATCACAAACTTGTCATAGTGCTAGTAATTCCAGTTTAAGGAGTTTGTATAAAATCACAAGAATTGGCCCAACTCAACAATTACTTGACTTTTTAGGCCCCACAATTACAGACTGCAGCTCCAGTAGTAGACAGTTCAGTCCTCATTCTCTAAGTCAAAAGCTTTAACTGGGATACTTTGATCTGAGAACACACAGACACACACACACACACACACACACACACACCATATGCTGTGTAACTACCATCTTAAAGAGGCTTTCCAGTCTTGACAACTCAATTTTCTGATTATTATAACATAATCGTGGCAGTTAATAGGCATTCTCATATTTCATTTAGGTTTTTATGAAAAAAAAAATGCTAGTTTGAGGCCATATTACTTCTAAGTAGGCAATTAAAACAAATTGCTTCTAGTAATTGAGAAATATGGCCGCTTATGATAAGTACCATATGGACTTTTTTCCCCCTACATCTCAGTCTTTTTGAGCTACCAGTCAATGGATTTAAGCAATAGTGGAGGGTCATGAATTCTACCACAGACACATTTAAATGGAAATACCAGTGTGATACCCTCATACCAGTGCTGAAAGTCATACACTCTATAGGATAATGCACACACGCACACACACAGACAGACAGATGTGAAAACACACCCACACATTCACACACGCAACCCGTCAAGTCGAGCATAACCGGAGGGCTTCAATATGGATTTCACACTTGAGCTACACCTCCTTAACTTTCCTCAACAATATGGACGCCTCGAGCCATGTCACTTCCCCCACTGCCACTACAAACATTCACTTTATTCTTCACAGACAACACTCTCCCTCTGGTTTAAAGGCTCATTTTAGCACATTGTTTATGGAGGAAGGTCGGAAGAATACTTTAATGTCATTATGTGGCATCATCTGCTTAAATGGATTGAGACAGGACATGACATGACATTTTTTTATAAGCTGCCTTCAGACCCACAATGTGTCAAGTAGGGACCAAAAGTGTCAACTGCTCTTTTGTTTGTGGGAACATTTTCCTTATCTTCTTTAAACAGTAGTAGCATAGGAAACCTGACTGTGTAATAGAAAAAAACAAACATCTAAAGTGGGTACTTGAAGAGTCAATAAAAGAGACTAAATTGAGATACTGTAGCATGATTTTCCATCAAAAACTGGCTCCAGCTCTAAATACAGAAAATTAAAAAGCCATGAAATCCAGATAAAGCAAGCCAGAATTCTTACTTCTTTGAAATCCCCATTGACACTAAATCTTCTCCAACTAGGGGATAAAACATTGTTGGCTTACATGTAGCTGTGTCTTTCACTTGCGCTCATTCTTTTTTTTTTTTCTTACTGCTCGCAAGTAATTCGATACTTCCCAGACTCCGAGAGACAGAATATGTGGGACCATATAATGTCCATGACCAATAATGCATCAGGAATGTGTTGTGAGGAAATCGAGGAATTTGTCATGGGGAGGGAAAAGTGAACGTGTGGCAGGAAATTGACCGACTGTTCAACATGCCTTTCGCAGTGAAAACTAATCCACTTCTCACACGCGCACGCACATGCACATCCATGACAAACACACACATACTTGTACATTTGCACAAGGACATGTGTGCATGCAAAGTGTGCAAACACAGATGCAAGGACTCAATGCCATATTACATTTCAACACAGCTATTAATGATGGATTTACTATGAATTTCCAATTATCTTGTACAGCATTCAGTCATTAATAACCTTGATAATTTAGGAAAGAAAAACTCAACTCTTTGATACATAAAGAAGCAATAAGATAAGGTTGCTAAAATTGGAGTGGATGAGACTAATTGTGGTAGTGCCTGTCAGCGATGGCAGCACTGCAGGTGGCTGTTGAGCCCGATCATAGAGCCACAGATGGAGCATGTAAAGGTTGCATCTGGAGGGAGAGGTGGCAGAAGGCTAGCATGACTGCTGCCTCTGGGCTCTCTACTGATGGGTCCGTTGGTTTTCAAATGTGGCTTTTCCAGAAAAACATAATGAACACAGCAGTGGTAGAAATCACCGTAAGGTTGTTGGACATAATTTGGCATTTTGTTTGTAGTGAAATGTGTGAAAACATGGTTAAAATGGATGTATAATTAATGTTTATCACGCAGGTTAAGCTGCAGATTCGCCTAAAATGTTCTGTATCTATAAGGGTTTATTTGACTGGTTTTAAAAGCAGAGATGGCATCAACAGTCTGTGAAGGAGCAACAAACAAGCACAAGGGGTTTCATAAAAAGTCTCATCTCAAAATAAACAACAACACGATGCAGAGCTCTGATAAAACTGCAGCCAATAACAGAAATGAAATGACAACAGGAACAAGGCGGCAGAAAATAGTAGGATGATGGCATGAGCCATAAAATGACAAGGGAAATAAAAATAAATTAAAATACGTATCCCTAATGAGTGGGATTGCAGAGAAACAGATGGTGTGTTCAGCTGGTGTTTGGACCAGGGTTTTTATCCACCAGGCATCAATTTGTTGGCCGAAGAACTGTGGCGCTTCAGGCAGCCAGTTTACACGCTCTGTCCGGTTTTTGCTTTTGCCAGGGTCGTTTCCATATTGACAGTGTTGGTTTGCTTGAGGACATCAGTGTGAGGGAACCTGCACCTCCAAGGTGAACCTTTAAGGTGATTGTATTGGATGCTATGAATGTAAAAGCATCCCAGTCTTCTAATGTTGAAACAGTATTTGATTTAAGCATTGAAGGTAAATAAAAGGCTGCTATCACAAACACGCAAATCAGGTAACAGACGAAAACAAAGCACAACATACAGACTTTCACACAGAAGTGTCTGGTCCACACAAAGAACCAGTGATACCAAACATATGGTGGATGCAGTTAAAGAAAGGACTGAAACATGCACGAGTTAGAATCGTTCACACACAAAAAAATATAGAATAAATTTCTATGCTCTCAGTCATTTTCAGTTACCTTTTTTTCATATCGCAATACACATAGCAGAAAAAAAAACACATGGCAATGATTTTTTTCCAATATCACGCAGCCACACACACATACACACACACACACCCACTGATGGAAGCTGAAGTCATTCAAAGTGTGTGAGGGTATTCTACCTTTTAATCCCTGCCGATAAGAGACTATTTTGAACTCTGTCTCCAAGTCAAAGATAGATGAGTGTTATCTCCCTCCCACACACACACACGCACACACACACCCACACACACTATACACATAGAAATGGAGGGCATTCACCTGGGGGGAAGATCGTGGGAAAAGACAAATGATATCTTAACTTTGACAGACTGGTGGGTGTCTTGTGCGTGTAGGTGTCACAATGTGCCTGTCAGTGTGTGTCATTGTGACGTCCTGTGTGTGCGCTACGTTCACTTTGTGAATACATGTTCCATATGTGACTGGTAATTGGAAAAATGGAGATGTTTGGATATAAAAAATGTTGTCGCTGCATTTAGTTCATGCCTGTGCATGCATTTGTGTTTGCTTGTGTGATAGAGTGTGTGTGTGTGTGACAGCGCGACTGTTGACTGTGTGTGTTTGATATGTCTTCTTAGCCACAGGTGCAGAGAGATGCTGACACTGCTTACAGAGAGACACAGTGCAACAGAATGAGTTTATTTATCTGTCTTTGTCTAGTTCCCTCTCTCTCCCTCACACACACACACACACACAAGAGCTCAGACAGACAAACAAAAATGCCACATAGCTGACACACACCCGCACAGAGACCAACATGCCCGCAAACAGACAAATAAACATGCCTGCGCACAATCACACACACACATCTGGGAGGAGTATGAGACCTTAGGCACCTCGCCAAGGTAAACAGAGGAAATTGCCAGGCCTGACATTTTTTGGTGTGGAGCGAGGCTTCTCAAGGTGACAGCTTTCACTGGGTGTTAGTGGGAGATGAGGATTGGTGCTGCTTAACAATCAACACACTGTCATTTGCTCTGCGCACGCGCATGTGTGTGTGAGGGTTTGTGAGCGTGGCGGAACGTTCACACGTGTGACAGCTCTGTCTGCCTTTATGCGAGTGTTGGTGGTTGTGCTAGACAGGGTAGAACATTGTCTTTTGATTGCAGCTGTTAACATATGCTGTTTCATGCATGATTTTCTCCAAAACAGACTCAAACTGTGCAATTGCTATTTCTTTTTTTAAATTGGCGATAGAAAAACACAGAAGTTTGTACAAGACAAAGAGGCAAATTGTTCTACCATCCATGCTGGGGGATTTTAATGTGTTTTTGTCTTCTTTTGTTTCATGCCGCATTCCTTAAATGAGTGTTTAGTGGCATTACACAAATTAGAAATCAGTCTGTGAATCAAAATGTGAGACTTTGCAGAACAAATTCAGAGCTCCAGATTAACCTTTGACACTCGCTGCACACATACTTTTTTCATTTAGTGCAACAGTGCACAGGAATGTTTTCACCGTGCCTTCTGGCATCACAATAACACATTTTAAGCATTTTCACAGTTCTGATACACAGTGGTAGTGTATAAATGGTTGTAAACATGAATAAAGGTGCAGATCAGGGTTTCAGATATCTGGTGATATCTGTTTTTTGCTGGGAAAAAAGTGTTGGAGTCCAACTTCTGCTCACAAAGCCCAATGAAAATAATCACCTTTAAGTTGTGAGCTTCATTGCAGCAAAACAGCTTAAAAGACAGAACAATATTAACGTTGCACTGCTAGAGGACCTCACTGCTTCCCAGGCCCAACTTTTGGTGGCACCTGTGACCAAAATGATCCCACTCTGGAGCCCTGAGATTTGCATGAGCAAGCTTGAAGCATCAAGATTGAGCAACGATATAATTTCAAACGTGTGTTAAATTTAAGAGAGCATTAAGGATTCCTTTGTCCTCTATCTTTATCTGCTTTGTAGACTTTTGTTTCTAAACTGAAAGTGACAGCAGAGTAAAATCTATTTAATTTGACCTTAAAGTTAAGTATTATCCTGTGAGTCTCATGGCACCTCTCAAAAAAATCAAAAATTTGACCCAGTTCAAGTCTTTCTTTAAGAATGTTATCTGAACATCTCAAGTGCTCCACTTCTGGAGAAAATGTAACTTGTGAATTTGTCCCTGTTCACTCTCACATCTTAATTTACACAATGGTAATAGCTCAATTCAGTGTCTTCAACAATCTTCCATACAGAAAATGTGAGTTACTCTGCAAATGTGTGTGGGTGTGCGTGTTTTCCACCCTCTCTTTCATATAATACCAGTTAAAAGAAGATACCTCATCTCATTTGGTGTGTCTGTTTATGTCTTTCAACAACACAAAGGAACATAAACCGGTTATATAAATAATCCCCCTCAATTCACTCCGGTCTTTTGTGCCTGGCGGTGGATCTAGCGTGTACATGTGTGAATGTGTGTTGGGAAGTGACACCACAGACCCGGTGTAAACGATGCCTCTCCTTTCATCTTGACTCCCTTTTGTATGGAGTTGAATACATCAGGAGTAAAAGAATTGTGTGCTTATTTCTGCATGTGTTTGTGTTCAAATATATGGATATGGCAACGATGAATCAACTCATATAATTACAAACTGACAGAATTTATGACTGTGAATAATACCAAGACAATATAAACGATACTAAACACATATTTAAAGCCTATTTTGAGAAATGAGCAAATGTGCATATTGATCTGCTTCTACAAAACGGTCCTCATTGTCAAAATACACAACTATCAGTGAAAACAACCAAACTCGAATTCCCTGACCGCATTCAACCCATAGCTACTGGTTTTTTCAGACTCCTTTGACGGGGTTATGTTATGATGCTCAGTCTGCCATGACTTTCTGGCCTCACATTTTTGAATTTTGTATTTTACTGGAAACTATAGCCCAGCCTCTATCTGATATTTGTGAAACATAGGGTTTTTCTGCACTGATACTCAGGTTTTTAATTTACATTTTTTTGTTTTTATGAACTAAAAAATTTAAGATGTACATTATACATAAAATGTACAACACTGTCAACCAATTCAAGATATGAAAACCAAGGATAACAAATTGATAAGAAGAAATTAAATATTTAACCCTAATGCCAACAGGTTTGAAAAGTAGTTAGAGTTGTTAGCTGCTAGCTAACCATCAGTGTTACATATAAGCATTACTAAACTGGACTTAAATCAGCATCCCAACAATCTTTCCCCCAGCTATCTCTGTTTGTCCTGCCCAGCTGTTAGACACTTAGCCATTATTTACACACAGCTTATCCCCCAGTGGACCTCCATGATGGAGGGTTGCTCGGCGATTTGTGATATGACTGCAAACTTTCTATTAGAGGGGCACATAGGGACTAACAGTTCTCTAAAATATATTAAGATGGAATGAGAATATATATTGGGTCAGGGGCCACTTGTGTGGAGATTATCCCTCCCTCATAATTCTGTTCTGTCTATCGACTTTTTCCTTATTTTTCTTCTGGCTAAATCCCCTGACAAGGTAACCCCCCTTGCACACACCGTCTCTTTGATTCACCCAAAATTTTCACTCCCCCATTTCCCTTTTTCTGTCTTACCCCCGCTCTTTCACTCCACCCCCCCTCCCTCCCTTCTCTTTACTCCGCTCTCCCTCCCTCTCCCTGCAGTAGCTACCCAATAAAGGATGTTGTTAATATCATTAGGCAGACTTCCTCCGGCCCAGCGCCCGGCCCACTCCCTTTCAGCCATAATCAAGCGTGCACACTAACTATCAAAGGAGACATCGCTAATAAACTACCACAGTGGAGCGGAAAAAAACACACACATACGCTCCGGCAGAGAAAATAATGTTGGCTAAGTGTGGTGAAATAAATGTGTGCGGGCGCATGTTGGAACTGTGGGTATGGGTGGGGTTGCAGGGGGTGCGGGTTACCCAGACAACACTAATAAAGTACTCTAAAGGCTAGCACAGTCTAATGCAAATCTGCCACTTAAGTGTACTAAATTAATGAGGGTTGAGGGACATGTACACAAGCAGACATAGCTAATAAAGTGTGCTCTGAGAAGAAGCAAATACTGTCAGTTTAGTGGCTTTAAATGGAGAAGTGTGGCTTCCTGTTGCACTGCAGTCATTTGCTGTAAATCATCCTTAAAACGGGAGCCCATATTGTTAGCTGCATAACTTAAAAAGTGTTCTCTCCTGACAGCTGAATGCTACAGTGCATATATCACCAGTTAAACGCGGTCTAAAGGGAGTAAATGATGCAATACCGCGAGCAAGGAGTGCTACGTTTAACCAAGAGAGGTGGGAGGACTGTGACATAAGGCATAATATGGCAGGCTCTACAAAAAAGCACAGATTCTGATGCATGCACAGGCAATTATCTGTGTAAATGAAACGAGGAGGTGTCAAGTGTACACATTCATCATGCTTTTAATTGTGGAGACACAAATGAGGTGGCCCCAGTTGTAGAGGACACATTTTATACAGCGCTTTGGCTGCATTCTTGAGGCTTTCTGAGAGAAAAGAGGGCATCTTTACCCTTTTAATCAAACAAATGCTCATCATTCGGTTTACTAGTTGGCACAGTGTAATGGGAGAAATCTGCTTTGTTAAATCTTGGATCATATTTCCCTACAATCAGCCAATGTTTCTTTATTGTCTAAACCAAACTAATTTCTCAGAGCAGTGACATTGCTTAAATTAAGGATGATGTAAATGATGACATTTCACTTTCACTTTTACCTGCACATAAAGTGTTTTAAGTAACTTTATTAACAACCTGACAAGCAAACAAAACCCAAAACTATGACTATAAGACCAATGTAATAATTAACCAGAAATATACTGTAATAATGAAGACCAATTAATGAGTTGACCCAATGTGGCTACTCACAGCAAAGCAGCATGCACGAAATTATGAAAATAGAAAGATGAGTCAAACAAACCATCCATAAGCTATACATGTTTATCTCAGAGATTTACCTGCAGCATTTTTCTACTCAACATTACATCTTGTATGAAAAGGTTGGGTGGGCATCTCTAACAAGACAGGCACTGGTTTGCATTTATTTATAAAGCCTTTAATGGCAAGTTGCCATCATACATCACTTCCTAATTAAATTGGTCACAAAGTCATTATTTGAGTCATTTAAGCGATTGGCTAATGCTTGCAGTCCCTCGTGCAAAAGCTAAATTTGGGAAAACTGCTTTTAGTTTTTGTGCTACACACACTGAAACTTTCACATTAAACATTTAAACTTATGTGTGTTTGTTTGTTTGTTTTAATTGTACCCTTGAAATTATTGAGGATTCATTGATTTATCCCTGATTCCTTAAGATTAAAAAAAGGTTGAATGAAAAAAAAAAACATTAGCAGGTATAGCTACGGATCCAATTGACACAAGGTGAGAGGTGAAGGGTGACAGGGTGCCAATCAATCACAGGGTTGACACTTAAGGACATGAAACCATTTACACTCACATTCACACATACAGGCAACAGAGCTGTCAGCTGACCTAACCTGTCTGTCTTTGGACTGTGGGAGGAAACCGGAGCCTCCAGAACCTCCTCGCCGACCACTACAACCACCATCCTGCCTTCATTATGTTGATACTAAATCTAGCATCAACTGAATTTGAATACAAATTTACCACAACATCAGTGCAACCTGTTTTTGACAAACATAAATCAAGCCTCTTCCTGTGCATCTGAACAACCATTGGGATTTTCCAATGTTATGTGGCCACTGCTGAGCTTCCCTGTCATGCTTTATTTATCCCTTTCCCACTGCACTGTAATGGAAATATAAAAGGGTGCATTGATTAGTGTTTAAGGATCAGGCTTTAATAGATTAAAAGCCCCCGGCTCTGAGAGAGGCACTCACTCCGTCCTCTCTCTCTCTCTCTCACACACATACTTGTGCGTAAAGGCAAACTTATATACACATCAATTGGCAAATATATGGACGGATATGGAAAGAGATGGACATAAAGCAGTAAGCAGTAAGCAGTAAGATATGTACAGGTAACAACTTCACACACTTGGGTAAAGACATTGGACTGACATAAAGTTGCACAAACACACAGACACCTACAGCCAGCAGTGCCAGCAGCAGAGGAAGAACACTTCCAACATCCTTTGTATATTTCACAGCTGAGATAAATAAATAAATCTGAAATATCCCTCAAAAAGGATAGAGATATCTGCATGTCATTATCATAAAGCAGGAGCCCTCATGTTGACTTCCCAATAGATGGAAAATCCATTCATTTTTAACATAGTGCATTATTAATAATGTGGCTTGATCCTAGAACATTATCTCCACGCTGGTGGGGATGTCAGGTCTCAATTTGAGTTTTAAAAAAAGAGAAGGAGAAGTAAACATGAAAATAAATGAGAGTGGCTGTGTTTCAGCATCCCACTGCTGATGTACTGAGCGAGCAGACCTGAATATGATATACAGCAACTGAAGACACGGCAGCTGTGATGGCAAAAACAAAAATCCAGTTTGCTAATGTTTGCAGGTTATTTTGGTACAGTATGTTCTAAATTGTAGCAGCTAGGATCGGGCAATGTGTACAGAACTAAATTATGACAGTGGCCACTGTGAAACATTGTGACTGGCAATGATATTCTACTCTTTATTTCTTTTATATTTTATATTAGTCTGATTCACTGGATGTAAACTGTCGGGGTAAGCTAACAGGCGACCTATAGACAGACATCTCTTTCCCCTTCTGCTAACTTTGCTTAGCTTAGTTGCACCAAAGACAAATGTGATTGGATTAAAGAAATATAAACAAGCCAGAGCATTTTTTTTTTCTATTATCCCATAATGACAATTTTGTGCAGATAACCTTTCTCCAGCTCTGACAGTGCTTGAAGGTTCTTTTTCTATGCAAGTTTCTTTTAGTTTGCAGCTACCTGACCAAGGAAGAGAGTCAGTTAATCTATCACCAGCCTGATCCCACTGTATGCATTATAGCAGCACAATTGTCAGGACTGAGGATTGAGACGGGGGGCTTTTAAATCATAATGTTGGGCTGTGTAATCAATGGCTGTCAGCCATCAGCGATGGATGATCGTCTATCAGCCCTCATTACTGCTGTGCAACAGACGGGTAAAGTTAGAGCTGCTCCTATATTCTCGTCTCTCCTCGCTGCATTGGATTTTGCACCTCTACTTCCATTTATATTCTGAACAATGACCATTGTCACTTGTGCAAGCATCGCCCTGACTCCAAACCTGTCCGACATGTTACCTTTCATTTGCTCTAATCTCTGCCGCCTTCTTCTCTGACCTCAATCACACACATGGACATAACGGCGTTAGTCCTCTGTGTGCTTCTTCTCCGCTTTGTGCCCAAGGTTTCCCTTCAGTCTCCTCTTACTACCCACTGATCACAGTCATGTCTGTTGATAGTCCTTTCTAACCTCTAATTTCCTCCCCTCACCTACACACCCCCTCCCATTGCTTCCAGTCGTCCTCCCCCATATTTTACCACAATCACGTTTGCTGTTAGCCTCCACCAGGTCTATTCACTCCTCTCATTGCCTCCAACGTTCTGCCAACTTTCTTCTCGTCCCAATCATGCCTGATGGTATCTTTCGGTAAAACCGCTCCGTAATTGAATCTCCTGTGTTCTTCTACTTTCCTTGCACCTCTCCTCTGACCACAATCACTTTTGTTGTTAGCCTCCTCCTAACCTCTCCAGTCGTCTTCCCAGCCTTCTTGTCTCTTTTAATCCTCCCCTCAACAAGTCACATATGTTGTTAGCTATGCTAGCCTCTCCTCTGTCCTGTCAGGTCTTCAGTGCTTGTTGTATTCTCCTATTCTGCCTCAGGTGGAAGCATTCTTGCCTGTTGTTAGATTCAACTTTTCCTGTCACTTCTCCTAACCTCTGTGTCTCTTCTCTCCCTCATGAATGACCGTGGTCTTGTCTGCTGTTAGCGACACCCGACCTCTACTTGTCTCACTTCTGAAGTTGCCAGCTTTTCTCTCAAGTGCTGCAACACTCCCTGACATCCGCACGTCTTCCCTCTCCTCACTTGCCATCTTATCTTAGAATGCAGAAAACAGCAAACATTTCACAGCATGCACAGTGAGAGGGGGAATTTTGAAATGAGGACGTCACATTTCGTAACACCTTTCTCCTTCGCTTTGTGTTGCCAGTACTGAAAAAAATCCCCTTTCTACACTGTCAGTGATATATTTCTTGTTAGTTTGGAATGAATAGAAGAATTGCATCTGCAATAGATGCTACGGATTAATGGACGATGAAAGAACGCCACCTACATACCTTCAACAGCAGAAAATACAAGGGATAAATAGATAGAAAAAAAAGCATTAACATTAAAAAGCATGTTAAGGATCAAAGCGTATCGCTCCACTGACATTAAATGATTAATGTACAGATCAAACTATATTTTACCTATTTGCAGTCAAACTATGCAGTCATGCATTTCTTCAAAGGGCCAGGTGATATCTGATCTGAGTAAAGACGCATGTCACATTATGTTCCTGTCATACAGATGAGCAGCTGAGTGGGGAAAAGCCAGAGATATGGGCAATTTCATCTACATGGCAATTTCAGCTGCATGGCGACAATAATTGTTGAGAAAAGAACGAGGAAACAACAGTATACATCTAATTTGAAACAAACTTATACAACACATATTTATGTATGATTGGTGGGAAGGAGTAAGTGAAGTGATGCAACTTAAAGACTATAAATGGAAGGGCCATCGACAGGAAAAACATCAACTATAAGGCAATGAAACCATGTCCCAACATCTAGTTTGGTTGCCTAAATATTACCAAGTGCTTCAATTTCAAAATTGTGACAAAACTGTGAGGGTCACATGTTTAAAACTGCAACAACAACATTTAATAGAACGGGTCCATGCAGTCATTATGAAAAGACACTGAGAAACGCTCTATTCTGTTATTATTTAGATATTATTTCTGGTATTTTTGTACTTCTAATTTAGGTAGAAGAATGTGTTGGACAAAAAAACAACAACTTGCCGTTACATATAAATAAAATCCAATAAAAACCGATTCATTCAATTCAGCCAATTTCACTTTGCCTATTTATTACTTCACTAAACCACTGTAACATCCTAAAAAAAGAATGATGTAAGTTCCATCTCCATTCATCAAAAGGAGCAGTCTAGCACCACTACATTGGAATAGAGTGTGTGAATAAGTGTGAATGTGATACATGTGCATTGTGTGATACATTGTGCATTTTCCACGTTCTTTCTATTCCACCTTAATGGCCTGAATGCAGCAAAAATTGGCGAGCTAGTTCACTTCGATTGTTTTCAGCATGTATTGAGAAAGAAACGTGCAGTGCATGTCTATCATGAAAATAACCACTATACACATATGGAGGGATGAATGTAGGAATACACATCACACATCTCCTTCTCCACGAAATGGCTAATGACATTCTCACAAGTTTCATCATGTACTCCTGCGCAGCATACATACTGTACTATATTGCACTGTAGCCTGGAGGCACATTACTCTGCTCTGCTTATCCTCGAGATGCGCTCACACATACAGTGCAAGTGTCTCAAAGGAAATTTTATACTGTGTTGAATGCCAGCACTTTGTGTGTCAGAATGCAAATAGTTATTTAAGGGTGCTGCTGTCAGGAAGAATGTAATATGTTAGAGGAATGTGAATCTTTCAGATGCCTGTTAGCTGTTTGGGGAAAATAAGAGGCTCGCCCCCTACTGGAGGAGGCATCTTCTGTGAATGTGCATAGAGGAGTGGGGGCCAGTTAAAGTCCTGGTAGGGGGGTTAGTGATGCATATTCATTAGAGGGTTTATCCATTTTCCTCCTTTCATCCCTAGTTTGCTTTGATCAGAAAGTTAGAGGAGTCAAACTCTTCTATTGCTAGGGCTGCAAGAATGCTACAGGGGCTGAACGGAGAGCTGTCTAAGGATGGAAATGCAGCCGAGGCGAGCAGATGTACACACAAGTTGACACGCACACTGGCCCACAAGTACACACTGACAGACTGACAGAGACAAGCAGAGAAACAGACAAATAGAACAGAAAATACAGCACAAAGGAGCACAAATATACAAGTTAGGAAAATATCTGCATGAGCAGAGAAGTTCAAAACTACAGACAGCTGAGACTTTTTTTTTTAACTCACAACTTTCTAAAATTGAAGGTCTTGTCGCACAGTAAGGGGCTCGGTTATGAGTTATGGTATTAGATGAAACCGCTTTAATATCTGTGTGTCCTCTCCGCATTAAAAATGTACAAAGAAAGCACGAGAGTTCTTTTGGATTACCGAAATAATTACACACCGAGTCCCCCTCCGAGCCAGTTCTTCCAACTCAGAGTGCAGAGGGGAAACCGTGGTAAAATGTGGATCTCTGAAATGCATGTGAGGCGGCTTAATTGGGGCCAAATCTCAACAAAATCTTGTCATGTTTTCACACCCTTAGGTGCATTTAGATAAAAGCACACAGCAAGTGGCATATCTAACTAAAGAGAGAGAGAGATGGAGAGAGGTGGAGAAAGCGTGGGAGCCGTGCATTGCCAGAGAGGAGCTCTGGCTTTCTCATGTCTTTGCTGCCTTTTGGAGACTCGTCGTGTACAAAGACCTCGTCTGTATTTGTTTCAAAGAGGCATGTAATGCATCTCTGACGCCTGCATGTACATACAAACACGCTTAACTAAAATCACCTACTCATTTCTTCAATCCCTTACTTCTCTAACTTCTCCCCCTCTCACTTTTCCTCTCTCACCTTCTTTTTAGTTTGGGGTTCAGAAGCATTTTGTCAGATCCAAATTTAGTGAGTCAGATTATCAGATCGGAATCCGTCATTAAGGCAAGCTACAACCTGAAAATGACACGAGCAGCAGAAGATATAACATGTTGACTAAACATGTCTGACATACTGAACACAGCAGATTTTTTAACCCTTACTTTACAGATCTACATGGAGGTGATCCCAGTTCAGGGCATAAATAGTTGGAATATGAATGAAAGTTTAACTGTTAAGACTCTGGCTGATGACATTTCACCACAAAAGAATCCGCTCTCTGTTGGTCTTACCAAAATATAAAAGCACACTGTCCACTTGCGGTGACAGAACGAATTATTATTTTTATTATCAACTATTTTTTTAATCGTTAGTTGTATTAAGTGTCAGGAAATATTTAAAAATGTCCATCCCAAGTCCAAGGGGATGCTAAAATGTCTTGTTTTATCAGTCCAAAACACAAAGAGATTCAGTTTAATATTAGATAAAAAGAAAAGAAAAGCAGGAAATCATATTTGAGAGACCAAAAAACTTGTTTTTTTGTGAAAATGTTGCATGAAAAAATACTTTTACGATTAACAGATAATCAAGATATTCGGCAGTTATTCATTTAGTCCACTAATCGTTACAGCTGTGATGGTCGGTGCCAATTTAACAGTCTGAATCTTACATTACCTGTTTCTGACATTGCTCTTTGCTAATAAAAAATACTTCAGAACCCAACCCTCCCTCTGCCCTCCAGAAACTGTTTAATCTTCAAGGCGGAAAAAAAAAGTCCCTGACTCTCTCCGTACCTCTCCCCCTACCTCTCCACACCAGCTTCCAATTTGTAGCCTTTGTGTACGTTACAGCAGTGAGATTCGCCGCACCCCCCCCCCACCACTCGCCCTCTCTGATCAGGCCCATGCTCGGACATCTGTCCGAGGATGTTTACCCAGGCAGTAAGTATGTTAGGGGAAATATTATCCTAGTTTTACCTTACCTTTCTTCTGTCTGAAGCATAAACACCAGCATTGAGAGGTGGGGATGGGAGAGGAGAGGCAAGGAGGGAGAAAAAAGGGAGTGTAGGGAAGGTAAGACAGAGTGGACCTGAGAGTAAAAGGGAAGGATGAAGGGTGGGGAGTCAGCAGTAGAGTAAGAGGCTGAACAAGGGAGGGATACGAAGTTAGTAATTGCATTGGAGAAGATATATTGGGGGATAAAGAGGGAAACTCAAGGGGTAAAAAGTAAGAAGGGTGATGAGAGAAGAAGGAGAGGAGATGGATAAATCAGTAAAGGACTAGAGAGTTTGGGGAAAGGTAAAGGAAGAAAAAGGAATGAGGGGGAGAGAAGAAGAAGAGCGGTTCAGACGTATCTCCAGCACAGTGTCACTTGAAACAGAAATGCATGTACTTCTCTCAGTCTGACAGTTAATCAACCCTGACATCGCTTCTCAATTTGTACCTCTCAGTTCATTGAGAAGCACTTAAAAATGTCACCACTGTCTCTTTCTCATCATCACAGGCCCCTTAATGAGATATAAGTACCATTCTCCAATTTAAGGACTTTTTTTTATTTCCCAAGGTTAAAATAGAAACTTTTTTTCCCCTCCTCTACTGTGACATTCTTTCCACTTTCAAAAAAGTCTCAATAACAAGAAGACGTAAAAAGACTTTTGAGTTTCTGGGTCATTGTCCGAGAAGTCTAGACGGCTTTTCATAGTCTGTTAAAAATCAATAGGTTTACATGCATGCCTGATGTCTGGTGTTTGGCATGAGGGCGTACGCAGACGGGCACACAGATGCTTATGATGCACACAGGCGCACACACACACACGTCTCTTTTTTTTCTCATGTTATCTCCGTTTCTCTCTCACATACACACACACACACACACACACAC
>CAFUXE010001001.1:331302-379055 GCA_903364295.1 Serranus cabrilla | reverse complement strand
AAAAAAAAAAAAAAAAGACTGAGAGCTTTCCACATTCAGGCAGGCAGATACTAAACCAGCAGCAGCAAAAGGACAAAAAGCTCCCGTCTCTTTCTCCCAAGGAGTGAAGAGAAAAGGGATTTCCGCTCAGTGCTAATCAATCAGCCCGTGATAATGGCTCCCATGCCTAGCTGTCGACTGGAGGGGTCAAGGCATCCCGTGACCCAGCGCCCAGGGCCCAGGGGCCAAAGCCTCTCTCAGAATAGCACCCCAGGACGGACTCCCCGGGCTAATTGTCCAAGCCAGTGTCAGCCTTTTCAATGCCCCCCACCCTCCCAGCCCTTACCCTCCCCTCCTTCCACTTTCTCCTTCATTCCTCTCTCTTTCTTCTCCCCTCGCCCTCCCCTCCGTCCCCCCTTCACAACTCCGCGATCCTCTCCCTTTCTATGCAACTGAGGAATCTACTATGTATACCAGCGTGGGGGAGAAAGCGAGATAGGGAGCGAGGAGTTGGATGGAAAAAAAAAGAGCATGTAGAGCTTAGAAATAAAAGGGGGCTGAGGACAGGGAGAAAAGTTAATGAAAAGTCGGACAGGAGAGGAAAGTGAGAGAGGATGTGAGAGAAAGAGATCAGCGGCGGCAACAAGAGCGAGCAGGGAGGGAGGATGAAAGAGTCAGTAGGACAGAGAGGGACAGAGACAGTTGGACAGAAGAGATAAGGAGGAGGAGAGGCAGCGAGACTGTCCCCCCTCTCCGCCCCGACACATCACTCATATCGCTGAAACAGAGTGCTGTGTTCTATCCCCTTCCATCTGCATATCAATGAGTTTCTATTAATCACAGCCAGAGCAGCGTGCGTCTCTTAAGGGAATCTGCTCAACATCAGTGCGGCTGACCACCACAATGCAGCCGGCATACAAAACACAAAAAGACAGAGAGGACATGCACGCGCTCACACACACACACAGAGGAAAGCCACAAGAGTCCGAAGCAAACCCCACTCCAGCTCCGCGCAAATGGCATTCCTCTCATTCCAAGCGCACGCTGCTAATTAACAGCATTAGATCCCACAGACAGAGGGACGGATTGATGGAGAGGTATCCCGATGTTGCACTAGCACCACATCTCCGCTCTCTTCTGTCACCTTTCCTCCCTTCCATCCAACTCTCTTGCCCTGTCTCAGTCCCTGTCAGGTCCCCCGGTCAGACAGCGGTGAAGAAGAAGAAGAAGAAGAAGAAGTAAAAAAAATGAAAAATCTAAATAAGAAAAAATAAATAAATTGGCTACTCACTGGTAAACCTCCTCTTTTTCTGTATTTCTTTTTTTGGTCCTGATCTGTCACTCCTTATCCTCTTCTCCACTGTAGCAAGGGGGGAGTGTGTCTATCCCGGCGTGTGTGCTGTGTCAGTCCGATAGAGGAAAGTTGCCGTCTGCGTGCATGAGTATGCGCGTGTGTATGCGTGTGTGCGTGAAAGAGAGAGGGAGAGAGAGAACGTGTGCGTCTGTCTCTGTGTCTCGCACTGCTCTGAGTGAGCGAGCTGAGGCTGTTTTAAACAGGCTGCTCTCCCCATGTGACCAGCCCAGCCACAGGCAGGAATACATTACTGAGACACACACACACACACACACACACACACTCTCTCTCTCTCTCTCCCCATTGCTCTCTCTCTCTCTTGCCCATACACACACCGTGTCCACAGTGCACCCCCTAGCCACCACTCAGGGTAGTGGAGGGAACAGCCCACACACATAATATGCAACACCCACACACCCACACACACACAGAAATGCAGCATGCACACACATTGACACACAGAAGGAAATATGGTAGCTCATGTGTACAAGGTAGGTAAACAAGCACAATGTATTGACACAGTGTTGTCAAACTTAAAGAGCATCCCAGTAAACACACAACAACAACAACAAAATAAATAAATAATTCTAATACAATTAGAGACAATTCATCCAATTTAACGTTTTTTCACTGCTTCTGACTTTTCCATCTCTGCTGTGTTGAAGCTTCACACCTGGAAGCACTGACCTTTTCAGTAATGAAAACCTTTTAAAGTTGACCTTCTGCTGTGAAGCCAATACAATTGCATTACAGCTATTACACCTTAAGAAACAATGATGGAAAACGCCACAGACGAAGTGTTTCAGGTGAAACATATTGGTCACTGCAAAAAAAAAAAAAAAGCCATGTGTATTGTCAAATATTTAAAGCCGGCGCACGGCGTGACAGTGTGAATTGAGAAAATGATACATTGTCTCTTGAGAAAATATTCTGGGAGATAGATCGCCAAGGCTACAAAACAGCACAGCGTGCATCATTATTCTTTGTAACAAATGCAGCCGGTACAGTGTTCCGTCTGCATGTGCAATGGATAGCTGATCAGCTCCTGACACATTTGTCATTTAATGTTCAGGAACTTTCAGCACCGTATTGCCGCTCTTGAGAACCTTGAATTGGAATGAATAGCTACTGAAAGTCATTTATTATCACAATAATACCCGAGAGGGCAGGCTTTATTCTGCGATTACAAGCAGTGATCGCCACGCCAGTTTAACACGGCGCCTCCTAATGTCGACACATCCAGGCCTCAGGCGTGCATGTGCCACGGCTCATACAAAGCTGTTTGACTCAGTGGTTTAAACTGAACTGACTATGTGAGCTGCATGGTTAACTGGAGCTTTTTCCACCTGTAAACTCTTTTTTTAATCACTCTTATACCTAGCTTGTCTACCTGTCGTAGGCACATTTAAAGGAAAAGATTTTTGTTTTTGTTTTTCTGTAGTTGCGTTCAGTAATTAGAGTGGCCACTGCTGTTCTAGTAGATGCCTGAAAAGGCATCAAAATCAATATATCAAAGAAACATTGAGAGTTTATTAATATTTTTTCATCCTTGTGGCTGCTAAATGTCTAGCTACTGCTTGAAGTACCATAAGGTGCACTGGATTTTCAGGTGCAATATCAATATGTCTATTTTTATACATAAGGTGCACTGTCGATTTTTTAGAAAATTAAAGGATTTTAAGTGAATAAATGTTTGAAGGGAACAGCGCCTGGTCTCCCTCCATGTCTAACCTCCAGTGCTCCCCTGGCAGACTTTTGCCAGCAGGTGAGTGGGGGAGGCTCCTGGCAATGTGGCATGGAGAGAGCCTGGTGCCATTCATCTGTGTACTACCCACGCTGCAGACAGAGACATGGGTTGAAATGTAAAGTTTCTTTTTTTTTAAAATCTTTTGCATGAACCTGGGCCTATTTTATGTTGTCTGGGCCTATTTATGTTGCCTTACCAGTGCCAATGAATATGTGTGTGTGCGTGTGTGTGCGCATGCACGCTGTTGGGCTCTTAGGACATGTACCTCAACTAATTATTTTCTTTCACGGATGTCACAAAAACAATAGAAAGTATATAATATTGATCAATATAATTAAAAGTGTAGGAACGTGTGGAGTTACCGTTTTATGTCAACATCTGATACAGCTAATCAGTAAAATTGTTGGGAGGTTTATTGATAGCAAAACAGTCAATACTGACAGCTCGGTAATAACACCATGTGTTTCAAAGTTCATCGCTGTGCATTGAGAATGTGATTACAAAACAGAGTCTGATATAGGACAAGAAACATGAGTAGTCGGACAATTACTGGTTTTAAACAAACCCAAAGGTTACGCAGTGTGAGAACCAGAAGGTGAACAGGAAGGTTATCATGCAATACTGCAATACTTCCAGTAGTTGTAGATTTCCAAGTAAATATTGTTATTGGGAATACTGACAACGCCAAGCACCAAATTCAGTTGTTTAAATCATCTAACTGAACTGTTTTTGCCTATTTGGACATGCCATGTTATAGCAGTAAATACTTTGGGGAATGTCATGTTATCATACTTGATAGAGATTATGGCCAAAACTACAAATCCGATTTCCATCATATGAACTGACAGAGCCAATACAACTAAACATGGAAAATCCCAGTTCAGAGAAATCGTTTACAGTTACGATATCTCTTTGCACCATCACCCAAAACAGTGAGCAACGCCTCCATATGTCTCTTCATCTCAACAATGCAACTGAATATGTGCCATGTGATACATGTACACCTGCCAGAAGATTTCTGCCTACGGACGCTCACCCTCTAGTAGTCGTAGTATAGATCAGTAGTCAGTATGAATATTTCCCCCAATTCTTCTCTTGATGCATTTCATTTGTTGTTTTCCTACATGTTGTACAAGAAATGATTGCAACAAAACAAAATTATGATAAACATTTATAATCTGCATCTGTATTAGATTGACAGTTCCCTAAGAGTGATGCTGTATCCAAAGGAGTTTATTCATGATTCATTGCCCGACTGCAACCAGATCAAGTTAGCAGGTGAAAAGGGAGCCATATCTGTGACATGGAAACGCCTCAACCAACCTCAACCAGCAGGTTTAATCAGCCAAGATACGTTACAAAATAATTTTACAAAGCACCTGTGTGGTTTTGACATTAGACAAGAGGCTTGATTATATTATGTAATGATGCTCATTTTAAAACATTACACCTACTCTAACATGAAAATTATAATATCACAGAAAACTGCAACTGAATGTGGCTCTTACAAGAGACAAATTACATAACAGTCCTAATAATTATAATCTGTAGTGAAAACATGATTAACTTAATAACCTGTTTTCCATTAGAATGATAATACTATGCTTCTGATAATCATATGCATCTTTAAATACATCTCAGATAGAATTACACAATGTGCTTCACAGACCATGAAACATTCCATCAGTTTAATAAACCCACTTTGCTTTTTTTTATCAAATTGATGTATTATGTCCCTTTAATAAATTACAAGTGTGATGACACCTTTATTAATTTGTATATGATGTTGCCAGAGTATTGATTTTTCCACTGGTCTAATGTAAATAAGTACCGTACATTTACTCTAGTATTGTGGTACAGCTTTTAGGTACTTGGTATTTCCATTTATTCCACTTTACACTTTATACTACTTTAACTTAACTACATTTTAAAGGGAAATATTGTACTTTCTACTGCACTACATTTAGCTGCCAGCTTAAGTTAATTTCAGGTAGAAATTTAACACAAACATATGATCAGTTTACAATCTGAGGCCTTTCTAACAAGCACTTAAGTTTTGAATGCAGGACTTATACCGGTAGTGGAGTAATTCAGCAGTGTAGTTACGAGAGATCTAAATATTTTTTTCCACAACTAGATGTTTGCCTGATCAGTGGATTATGTCAGTTTATACCTATATTATGGTCCACTGTGCATGTTACAGGCACTGACATTTTCTCATTATATTACTAATTTTGATTAGGTCCACACCTGAATGTTGAATAATTCCACTCTACTGTGATGCTGCAGAAAGTGCAGCCTTCTATTGAGCTAAAGCAGGGGTGTCAAACTGATCCAGTAAAGGGCCGAGTGGCTGCAGGTTTTTGTTCCAACCAAGAAGAAACACACCTGAATCCAATCATTCAATCACCTGAACTGTCTTCACTCAGCTGATTAATTATCAGTATCACCTGTGCTCTTGCTATGTTTGGACATATTATGCTGTATTATGTTGTGTGAGTGTAAAAGGGCCAATTTTAGCATTTGTAAGCATTTTAGAATGATAATTTTTTTGACAAAATCAATATTTGGACATCCTATAATAAGGTGTATTTCATTTGACATTTTTAAATATAATATAGTATGCCATTTTGTTTTCCAATTTTGGACACACTATAATATAGTGTTTCTTGTTTCATATTTTTGGATATACTATACTATTACCCAGGTCCAACAGCATTTAAATGGTTTTTTTGGGTGAACTACACTATGACCAATTTTGGACATAATATAATTAGTTTTTTTTATCATCTAGAACATGGGTTTCAAACTGATCCAGGAAAGGGCAGAGTGGCAGAAGCACACCTGAATCCAATCATTCAATCACCTGAACTGTCTTCACTCAGTTGATTAGTTATCAATATCACCTGTGCTCCTGCTTGGTTGGAACAAAAACCTGCAGCCACTCGGCCCTTTACTGGATCAGTTTGACACCCCTGAGCTAAAGAGATGTTTGGGGACAACCATAACACGTAGAGATAAACAGCGGAGTCTCAGAGACTAATGAACAAAGGGGAATAACCAGACAGCAAAGCGTTCGAGGCAAACCAGAACCAGCATGAATGAAAACACAACAAGCAAAACAAAAACCAGCAAACCGTAACGTGTGTAAAGCCCAGCCAAGGCTTGACTGTCATCATGCATGCACGATTCTAAACCACATATAGGCTAGTGATGACAGGTGCACGTGCGCTTCGTTAAACTTCAACTAACGTTATGGCGCAACAAAAGCACAATAGTTCCACAAGAGAAAGTTGTTACTCACCATAAAGCCAGGAAATGTGTAAGAGCAGAGTCCATTTCATTAACGTCCACGGGCCTTATGTATCAAAGACTGGTAGCTTTCAGTCTGAAAGATGACGCAGGCCTACTCCCAAAACTAGAAAAGTACGTATGCAAATTTACTTCCGCATTTATCAAACTTACGCCAGGTTGTGCGCACCTTTCCTTGATACGTCCCAATAAGCGTGGAATTGAGCGCACGTGCACGCACCACCAACCACGCCCTCCTCCCGCAAATTAATATGCTGATCACATGTAAATGACCATAAATGCGCCGGCTTTTCATAAGAACAATGGCAAATCAACGTGCATTTAGAAAAAAAGAGAACATTCACTGCTTGCGAGGTCGAAATGTTGAGTTTCGAGGTAGAGGGAAACCAAAATGTGCTTTTTGGTCCCTCAGCAACAAGTGCAGGCAAACTGAGTGGCATTGTGTCACTACTGCAGTTAATGCAACTGGAGACCCGTAGGCCTATCGTTGAAGAATTCCTAATAAAAAAAGTGGTAAGACATGAAGGTGAGGTCAGAGGAGTTTTAAAAGCGTGTAGTACATTGTAGACCTAATATAAACCTGTTGTAACGTCCGTGGCACTTGTTGCATCCCAATTTACTTACAGTAACCAGGCAGAACAGTGAGCTGTACACATCGTGATGTCTTAATTTATATAGATCTTAACACAGAGACCAGCGCCAGGCGCACGCCACCACATCTGGCAGAGAGGGTGTGTCAGCGACTCATCTGCACCTGACTGTGCGCAAGAGGTCCACTGCATCCACTGCGTCCAAACGTTGCAGTAAGGCTGCTGCATGCGGATTCACATTCGGTGGGCCAGGGTCTGGTTCGACTTGCCACAGCTCTTGTGTCTGAGGGACGCCATGCGTGTGTGCCACACTGTGTAGCACACTGCAGGCCGTTACGATGCGGCACACCTTTCCTGGATGATACTGCAGCACGCCACAACTGCTGTCCAAGCAGCGCCAACAGTGCCAGTGCGTAATGCGTGCCAAAATCATGTTTACGCATCATTTACTTGCACTCACTTGCTAGACCTTGATGTCATAATTAATAATCATATAGGGGATAAATAATTCACTAAACCAGACTTATTCTGAATGCATTTTCCATCACACACTACGTTTATTCTCCGTGGAGAGAGGGATCTGTGCGTCATGGATTGCTGTGCTCCTGTAACGTTAACGTCTCCATGTTAAATGGAGTTTATGATATTAATGAATTTTGGTTTCTCTGTAGTAACTCCAACAAGAGTAGAAAGCTATAGAAGAATATATGTATTAATAGAAATAGCTTAATCTATAAACTTAAATACGCAAATATACAAACCCAACAAATAAACAGACTTCCAAATAATGCATTAGTAAGCAGCAGTATGCAGCTGAAATACAAAATATAATAATGGATGATAAAATGAATCTATCCCCCTCATATTTATATTTATATTATATTGCTTATACTTTATTAGGCAATATTTTTACATTAAAAAACATAGCATAGCAATAGCCCTTTTACATGCAGGGGCTGCTCCAGAGTCTGTGTTGGCTAAACTTAGATATACTTTATGAATTCATCAGTCAGTGACAATTATGAACACTGCAGCTGCTATATTAAGAATGTGAAAAAGCATACCTAGGCAGAATTTACAACATTTGCTGAGCTTGAGGCTACATGTTTGTAATTTACAATTTACAGTTGCTGTGAGAGCAACCCAGAATCCTGTCAGATAGATCTGAGTGACAGTAAATATAGTGCAGCAGCACACCAAGGTGAGAGTTTTTGCTGCTTTGATCCCAGACATGAAACTACAGCTCTGCCCCCGGGCCAAGCCAAAGTGGATTGACTGATTTGAGATGCTCTCTAAGGTGAACATCAACAAATTACCATAAGTCCCACCTGACAGACAAACACCTTCACTCAATTTCCAAAGTATGCAGAGCTCAGCACTGCAAATTCAAGGCATCAAATAAAAGTTGCCACCGTCAGGGTCCATTTAGAACAAGTAGGTCAGTTCGCCTCTACAGACTCATCTCTAAATACCAGCATGTGCCATATTTTAGGAGTGTAAACCAGGTTAAATGTTTGTTACCTTCCTCTTGTGAACACACAGTCAGAAGCAATTTGGTTTAAGTTGAGATAAGTGAGACCACCAGGAAGCATAATCGTAGGGAGTGTGGGAAAGTGCTGTTTAATTCAAGGGAAGCAACAATCTGATATTTTCAGTCCCGATACTGTTACCTGGGATTTGGATATCAGCTGATACTGAGTACTGATCCGATACCAGTGTTCGATTAATAAGCTGTATGCTTCACTGCGTGGAGGTGAGTGCGGTCAATCGTTATTATGTGTAGAGCAGCATCATGTTTGATTTAAACATTGCTTTCCTAACTTTGTAAATTAAAATGAAACAAATGAATGCATAGATTATTACATTTATTAAAATAATAAATTGTGCACCACCAATGTGGTAATACGACGACTAAAAAAATATATTATTTTATAAGTTACAAGTCAAGTGTAAAACTTTTAAATGCAGTAAAGTAGGGCTACTGCTACTGCTTGACATTTACCTATAACATGCAATGTTTATCAGCTACTATTGTGTTTTAATTTCACTGTACTTATCTCAAGTGTGTGGGTGCGTACAAAGCCCTGCACATCTCATGAGTCTCTGGGCATATATATCTCCTGACTGCTCACTGGTGATGCTGACTTTGACTTGTGGCAAAAATAATGTTTTAAAACGGTAGTCATATAGTAGGTCTGTTTCAATGAACCCCTCCCATGCCTTAAAATAATGCCCCACCCTTGTACGGAATTTTAACGTGACTTACGTTTTTTACATAACTTCCGCAGTTAACGTTTTGTAAATCACGCTTTTTTTTACATAAGTTAAATTTTTTAGCATAACTTGCGGTAGTCATGTCACCTTTATAACTACTTCACTTCGGGCATTTATGTACATTTATTTACTTTTTAAACAGTCTCTTTTAACACCTAACCAAGGTCAGTGGTTTTGTAGCCTAAATTCACGAAATGCTCACATGTGTTTTTATGGGTGGTATTGACAAACGGTCTATTCTGTCATTTAGGCTGGAGATCTTGTTGTGTATATACAGTGGTTGAAAAACTATTCAGATCCCAAACTTAAGTAAAAGTACTATTACCACACTAATTACTCGACTACAAGTAAAGGTTCTGTATTGAAAACCTTACTGGAGTAACTAAAGCTGTCAGCTAAATGTAGTGGAGTGGGTAGTACAATATTTGCGTCAAAATAATTGGAAGTATAAAGGTAAACTACCTCAAAATTGCACTTAGACACAATACTTGAGTAAATGTATTTAGTTACATTCCACTGCTGTGTATATGAATATATAATTGTGTCAAGAGTGTCAACAATGATTTAATTCTGTGCTGTTTGTCAGCAGAATATCTGCCAAGCTGAGTGTCCTTGAGGCCAGGACCATCTTCTTCACTTTTCCAGGGGTTGCTGCTCTGTAGCTGACCCTTGACCTCTCTTAAACTCAGCAAAACTACACATTGTAGTATCACACCATCATTAGCACCTCAGTAATCACAACCCGCTCTCGTATGCCCATCTTTTTAAAATGCAAAGAACATGTTGTGTGCACACTAAAATAGTGGTACATGTCCCCTGGGACTGCATGGAGAAAGAGGGAGAGACTGAAATTGCATGATAGAAAGTAAACAGATAAGGATGAGCTGCATACACTTGCCTCCAGCCAAGGTTAGGACCTGACTTGTACTGGGTTGAATGACCCAGTGGAAGAGTCACTGTCCTCTTGAGCTGCGTAATGTCTATGGTTTGAGGACCAAAATTGGGTTAAAAAAAATAAATCTTAGTTCAAGCCACTGCAAAGTCAAAAAAAATTTCTATGGACCCCAGAAAGAGTAGGTGTTACCAAGGCAACATCTAATGGGGATTCAAATTAAACATGAACATTTTGACAATGTCCAACACTGCATTATACTCACTGAAAACACATCATTGTATTGAAGAAAGAAAGAGAAATGTGTGACATTGTTGCAAGGGCAAAGTTTTTTTTTTTTACTGCATAGCAACACACAGTACACAGTGATAACCAATTATATTCACTGCCAGCATCATTCACTGGATGCTATAATTGCTTTAATCTATATGTACATTAAACAGTAGGGATGAACGAGTACACCATTATCTGTATATGTCCTGGCAATGGGCCTGGATGTGGGTGGAACTTTGGAAGTTGGTATTTTAGGCATGAAATTGATATGAGTAGATCAGAGGTTGCGATGTTTCTTAGGACAGACTCATAATTAAGCTTCAGATGAATGTTTTTCTTCACAAATGTAAAAACAATTATTGACAGAACACAGCTTCCCAATGAGCAGTGACATTTTGATTGCAACATTTTGCTTGATGATTCTTGTACTTAAAATGTACATTATCTGTAATGGATACTTGTTTAATCTGAGAACTCTGCCCAACCCTATTTTATACTGAATATAGTCATGGCTTTGAGGGAAACTGAAAATATTGCATTGCATTTGTATGAAATGAGATGGTGCTTGATAATTAGGATGATTTTAGCTCAGTTTTGTATGGCTTTGATTCAAGCACTGGGTTACAGTTTTAGAGACATTGGGATAATGTCAGAAAAGGTTTTATGAATTGCATAAAACAATAATATAACATGTTAACCAAAGACTCTGCAGGACTTCAGAAAAAGTGCGCATTGGCATATGGTCAGTTGTGGCAGGACTACATACCAAATGTTAGTAGTGGTTGAGAGAAACTTTTCAGATGTCAGTTGAATTAGTTTTAAAGACATTCAGCTACACTGCCAGTTTCTCTGTTTGTTGTGCAGAGAAAGTTTGTTCATGCCAGTTTTATTCAGCTAAATAAAGCTGTCCACCTACTGTTCAAGACTTACCGTAGTAATCCTCTGAAATCAGGAAGCGGCGGTCTAATATTGTGGTAGTAGTTTAAAATAGTTTGACATCCTCTGAGGCCAGCAGAGTTAAAGGTTTTTTTTTTATTTATTAGATTGGCTGTTTGATTTTGCATTATCTCTCTAAAGTCCACACAAAGTGTACAAATATTTATTCACATTATGCATGCAAAGATAATCCATCATGTGTAAATAACATATTAAACAAGGACTGAGAGGAAAGCTCACCAGTCGTCAGTAAGTAAGGCTTATGTAAAACCTTCAGATGGATTGCAGAAGTGGTGCATACAGGGTAAAAGTAAACCCAAACAATTCTGCTGTCATGATTCCTTCTAACCCACTACAGTCCTGATCTACAGTGGCTGTGGACTGGGGCTTTAATAGATCAGTCTTTTCATCCACTTTTAGACAGTGTTGAGGAGGAGGCAAGAGCTCCGATGGGAGATGGGATTTTTTTTTAAACATTGATCTCTGAGAATAACCCATGATTTGCTGTGAAATATTGACTGTCCTTGTTGTCTGTAAGGAGCACATCCTCTGATAGGCATTATTGATTATTCTGTAGATATTCTCCTTTGTTTTGAGGGTATTCATGATGGTGGTATTCAGGAACCTGACTGAGTCAACTGCTCTCCTGATTGAGCCTGTGAAAGCCTTTGAAAAGCCATTTATGTACTATGGGCATTGAGGTGTTGCAGTACATTTAGGTGTTCCAAAAAAGATTTAAGGGTCATGACTGCATCATCATAGAGAGACTCAACCATGTGGTATGTGGGAAGTTAGGACAAAGTAAGGCAGCAGCATGCCTATTCCTAAAGATCTCTCTTGTGTTTCATCATATTCTCACTCTTTTATCCCAGACTAAAGACAGGCCATTTAAACTTAGATTCTCTATTGGAAACTAAGAGATATCTGATTTACTTTGACTTTATACACTGTACCAGGTGTAGCTGAACATGAATTCTGGGTATGTACCTTTTGGCTTTTGTGAGGAAATAAAGCAAAACATACTTTATGTTTCTATTCAACATTTGTTAGAGTTTGTAAGTTTAAAGCTTAATTGACTGACTTGATGACCACAAGAGGGCAGATTTTATTATGTTAGCTTATTCAGCTTAATTTGCTAAATTGGCATAGACATCATCTCTCAACTCCAACTCTACTGTATGTCTCAAGTTACAAATCTGATTTTGAATATTGACCAACACATGAAAGTGGAAGTCTTTGCCCAGATATTGGTTATCCAGATAAATTGGTATTAGATCAATAGCCAATGGATTCCAAGCCAATAATTCACTTGAGTTGTAAAAAGGCTGCATTTGATTTTAATATGACTTGAAATGTTACCCATTCATTTTGAACTGTTTCTTAAAATGAGGCTATCACCAACCTCTGCATATCAAAACTGTTCCAAAATAATAACAGGAAAACTTTCAGGTCAGGTCAAGGGATTAGTAAGGGCCTGCTCCCCACTGATAAACACCGTAGACAGAGACTTCAAAATTGCAGTCATCTTCCAGCAGTGCCATTCTCTTCTCTCTGTTCTCAGTTGCAATCCCTGCCACATTGTCATGCAGCGATAAGAACACATACATTCTAAACAATATTAGCCACAATGAAGCGTACACATCCTGTCTGTGGAAAATACATGGAAGTTGAATTTCAGCTGAATGTTAATCTTGCCCTTACTCCCTAAATGTCATCTTAATAGGTTTATTCTCCCATTAAATGAATAATTTACATTCACAGAGTGTGTTGAACAAAGTCCCCAGGACTATTGTGAAGAAATCTTGAGTTAGAAATTCAATAATGTGAATTACAGGTCATGAGTTTATTCTCTGCCATGCACTAATCCTGCTCGGAGATAAGAGAGTAAAATGAATGTTTGAGCAAAACTGATTCCGTTGTTCTCTGTAAGGTTTTAATTCTCAGCAGATGCCGAACACGGCCTCTGGCTTGGTATCTCAGAGATTATAATTACCCTAATGAAAGCATTGTGGATATGTGTAAAAACATGTGGAAATTATTACCTAGAAATGGGATTATTAAGGGTTATTGTTGGAGCGGAGCAAAATCAGTAGATTTCAACAAAATATTATCCCGATAAAATGTCTACTGACATGAAGGTACAATTATATTCCAAACATATAACAGTATCAAAATCACAATTGATTGTTACACAATATAAAACTATCTGTATGATCATAGGTGGAGCCAATTCTGTAGATTCCTCAGGCTTAACTTCTTGGCTTCCTATTACTTCACAATGGGATCTGGGGCTCTTTATCGCACAGTGTTGACAAAATCTTAAGTTTCTTAGGCATCAATGTTCTATCTATGTATGGCACCTCTCAGGTTCCTACGTTTAAACTTAAAGCTGTTTGACAAAAACACAAGCTGCACCACCAATTCCCAGTGAGAGGCAGAGTGCGGCAGCTTTGAAAGCTTGAACACAACAATTGACCTGGGGACAAAGCTCTTTTAACTCAACAAAGGGAAAGTCTAGCCACACCATCACTTAATTAACCCATCACCTTGTAGGGAGACACACCAGACAATATACCACAACAGATACGTCTGTGTAAACATACTATTGATTATGGCGACTGAAATCATTATTCTTTCCACAATATGTACATGCAGTGACTGAAATCTAGGCTATTCCTTGTGGGGGTATCTCTACAAAGGACAGAAATGGTGAAAGAAGAAGAAAAAGGAGAATTTTTGTCATCAATTATAATTCTCCTGCACAGAGTATGTGCTGGATGAGCCACAGGAAAAAGGCAGCTGGCTACCTTTCACTGAACTGCCTCATTAACAACACATGCACTTTAGACAATCTTCTCAGAAGTGTAGCTTACAAAAAACTGTGAATTTATGAATAAATATTATTATGGTTCCAAGTCAAGCATAAACAAATAGAAGTTTCTTATTATGTTTATTACTATATGTCATTATGAAGTAAAGCTTACAACTTTCACAACCTTGACACTTAAACCTGTGCCCTAAATAGAGATCAAAATACTGACAACTCCAAACACTGCAGAAATATAGCAGACTGAGTTTGAACTTATTGTTATTTTATTTCAATTGTATAAATACTCAATATTGAAACAATTGACTTTAAGCATCTTCTTAAGTGAAGTGCAATCCTAACTTGAAAATCTGAAAACCTGTTTTTGACCACTTGGAAGCAGCAGGAAGAAGTTGCTAACAAAACCGTAGCTATGTTTTGAAACGGATTTTGAAACTAAATTTTGAAATGTGACACTGAAGAGAAAACCTATCATTGATGTTTCCGTCAACTGGTTTTGAGCAAATAAATACGGCTGCATAAACATTTTTGGTCAGAAGATGGCAGTGCAATGTAGTGCTGTAGGCTGATCCATCAGTAACCGGTAGAAGAAGAAGAGATTGTGCAAGAGAGAGAAAAAACATAAAAAAAGAGGTTGCTAATCGGACAACTTCGGACACCCATGAGAGACAATGAAGAGAACTCTTCAGGAATTGGATGTAATTGTTCGATTTTCACTTTGTCAGAACCTACATTAACTCTCTTTTAGCTCTGGTTTTGGTCTCTAACAATTCTATCAAATGACAATCCGACGCAGTTACCACGGCAAACTGCCTGTCGATCTCAGAGTCCATTTCACCCTTACTTGAGAACAGGAACACAATAAACTTGAACTCCTTCCTTTGGGTCAGTAACTCACTCCCAACCCACAGGAAGCAATCCACTGTTTTCCAGCAAAAACTAAAACAACCATCCAGGTTTTGCTTGAATTGTGGAATATACAGTTTCCTTCAAACAAATATGAAGTCCAAACAATCAACATTTGGTTGAGAAATGTTTTAAATTTCACAAGAGCATTTTGACTGATTGAAACTTGGAACTAAATGCTAATTAGTCAAGGGCCCTGAGCCGCTCCTTCATTCTGGAAAACAGCATTCCATAAAAATGACTAAAATCAGTTTCACCAAGACTTAATATCTGTGACTGACTTCCAGGGAGATGTTGTGAGTTGATATTGATGGATGCTGTCTTATACTCATAATATCCAATTTATTTAGCAGTCTGTGGGCTTTCATCAGTGTACAACCGAAGATATCTTGGAACGTATTGCTCCTGAAAGTTTCACCCCCCCAAAAATAAAACAAATGTCCATCTTTTGTTGCAGTCCTTGAAAGTTACAACACACTTGCATCATCATTCCCTAAATATTCAATTTCCCTGGTGTGAGTGTGTTTGTGTGTGAGAGAGCGTGTATGTGTTCATGGGAAACATTGTTTATGTGTTTTTCGTTGTCTCAAACACATATTGTCAAAGAGCGTGTGTGAGGGTGAGATTGAGCGCACATGTGTATCTGGATTTTCTTGGGAGAGACAAAGGCAGACAATGTGTGTGTGTGTGTGCGTGTGTGTGAGAGAGGCAGAGTGAGAGAGTGTATGATAAATATTCAGTGTTTATCAGCATGTCTAGGGGTGTTAGCTGAGGTCAGGGAGATAGATTCCTCCTCATTGGGAGACTGTGGATGGAAAGCAACAACACGCCTTTGGGCCCTGCGGCACTTGATTCCCAGAATCACAAACAGCATCCGGCCCACAAGCCTCCATCAGCACTAAGCCAATATTTATTTGCTCCGATAAAACGAACACAAAATGTCATTGTTCGCCATGCAGGGGATGTTTGCCTGTTGGATTGTTTGCCTTCCGAAGAATTGGAACTCTTTAGCAGCGATACCGCCGCAGGCTGTGCTGGTGTCATTATGTCAAACGTCTGTCCGCATCTTCCTATCGACTTACAAGTTAACCCACGGGGCCGGGGAAATGATTATACATTAGTGATTTATTATTTCTTCCATTTTTAGAAAATAAACATAGTGATTTAAATATATTAAGTCCTCCAGAGTCTAAACTGTATCAGTTCTCCCATTGGGTGAATGTCATTGAAATGAACAGCTCACTTAACATATTTCTGTGTAACTTTTTAAAACAGTATAATTACTTTTATTTAATGAATGAACTTAATCCCACCATGAAATTAGTAATTGCTCCATGACTTTGACATTTCAGAGTGTTGGCTTGTTTGCTGTATTTCCATGAGTTGTGTGACAACTAAGTAACCACCCCTAGAGCTGATAAATGAAAACAATGCAAAGTGCCTGAAACTGCAGTTCCTCATATTACCATTCGAGGCTGGCTCCAAAAGCAAACCAGTCCCCATAGACTACTATTTTTAAATGCTCAACTTAACAGCAGAAAGAAACAAGTTTAGAGTGTCCTACAAAAAAAAAGTTTTTGGTCTCTATTTCCCTGTTCATGATTTTCAAAACCTCAGGTGACACCACAGTGATAACATCCATGTTTTATATGTCTATATTAACAACCCAAGTTTACGCATATATGTGCCCTTTTTTTCTTTTATATGTTTATATTTGTCACGTTTGTTATATAATTATTGATAAGAATAGGACTCAATCTAATAAATAGTGTTCATTTTGTTGACCGTTTCATTTCCACTTTAAGGGCCTAACTGAACTTATACAGACAAGTAGACAATGAATTGCATAAAACAAGCCTTCTTTAAGTCATCCATAGTGATGACATGATGATGTAATATATTTTGGAGTTGTGATTTTTCTGCCTGTTCATCTCCCGTAGAGGCTTGTCATCCTGCCATGATGAGCACTGACATGGTTCGTCTGATGGCCACATGCAGTGCTGTTCCTAATTTGACACCAGTCTAATCAGCTTGTTAAATACTAACCGGATTAAGGATCGTTTTTTGATTGCTTTCACCCTGTACATTTTCATACCAGCATGATTTGATTCTAACCCAGAATGTCATCAGTCAGGTCCATTACCAAGAGGATTTACATGAAATCAAGTTGTCTCTCTGCTGACAGCACCAACAGAGTGTTTTAAGTCTCCAGCAAATCAGCTCTGTCGTTGGCTTATCAGTAAGGTGAAAACCTCATGTAAGACATGAAACAAATCACTTGATATGACACTGCTGTGCACTCTGGCTCCATATCAGGCACCCTGGTGAGTGTGTGTTAAATTAGGATGGCGCTAACAGGGCAGATAGCTTCGACTTAAGTACAGACATCTTTTGCAAACTTGATTTGAGTGACGGAAACGCTGAAGCTGTGGTAAATTGTGCCTCAAAGTGACTAATAATTCTGACAGAAGATTTTTTCTCCACACTAATCCTTTTGATGACTAAGATGATTACTGCCAATCAAAGAGAAAGCAGACACAGGTGCCCAGTCAGTTTTTTTCTCCAGAGATATGCGGTTATAAAGCTGAGAGACATATCACAGCTGCAGCGGAGGAAATGCCATTATTTATAATAGAATGATGTCAATCGAGTCATCTAACTGGTGTTATATATTGAGCTATAGAATAATGATTAGTCACATCACAGTGTGCCCATAAAACTGAATTTTGGGACAAAATGGGCTTCCCAGGGTAGAGTGACCTTTCTGCAATGCCATCAAATACACTTGCAGAAAAGTTCATGATGACCGTGTGGTTAAACCATAGTTTCAGTTGAATTGTTTCGAAAAGCCGCTCTGTTTTTCTGTTCCCCACTGAGATTTTCTATGACACAGAAAATCTATTTATTGCACTAAAATCAACAGCTCAATCACGATCATCCTGACCACCTGTCCAGCAGCATGACAAGCTCCGGAAGAACAGATGATATGACACCATTTTTAAAAGTGACTAAATCGGATGCCAGTTGGCTGCAGAATGTTTTCTTTTTGTTTGTTTATGTGAAATGCTTATTCTCAAAGTGTCAAATAGATTTCTTACAGCAGTCCATTTCATTGGTGTTTCAAGTGTCCAGTGAGTGCCAAAACATGTGGGTTGGCAGCGTTTAACAGTGGCTCTGTGACGTCCTCCCATCTGAGCTTTGAAACACTTACAGTGAACATTACAGCATTAATACAGCTTTTTATGGCCATTTATGGAAAATGGTTACATGCTTAAATTTGGTTAGAACAGGGGTTGATTCTTTGAGGGAGTTCCAAAAGAATCCAGGAGCAAGGTTGCTTTTAAAATGTAGTGAGTGAATTGCATGGCAATTTTTGTAATGAGTTATATAATCCAACGCAATTACATAAATAATCTAAAAGTAATCTTATTACGTTAGATTTCCTACAGAATCATTTTCAAATCAAACACAGAAAATATTGCACCACATACTTAAATTGGAGACACTGGTCCCCCCTCAATAACGATCCCATAGGTCATTTGTATAGGCAGCTCAATACGACCAATATTTACATTTTAGACTCATCCCTGCCCTCTAGTGGCTGTAGTAATTATGAATGGCTGCAATGTAGTTTATAAATGATGGAAGTTGCACTCGGGTTTGACAGGTTGAACAAATCGTACTTTCACCCAAGAGAAAGAGGTTAGTGCCAATGTGAAAACAAAAGTAAACATTGTGACTTAAACATCACTGAACTTCTGTTTTGTGCATTAAGTTTTGACACAACTATGTTACTTCCGGTAGTCACATCACCCTTGTAACTACTTCACTCCCAGCATTTATGGACATTTTCAAACCTAGATCAGTGTTTTTTTTTAGCCTAAATTCAACAAAACTGCAGCCTTTTTTATACCACGAATCGTATGTGTTTGTATAATGACGTGTGCTATCTTGAAACCACAAAACACTCATATGGGTCGTTATGGGTGGCATTGACAAATAACCTATTCTGTCATTCAGGCTAGAGATCTTGTTGTTATAATGGACATAGGCACAACAATCATAATCGTGCCAGGATTTTTTTTTCTCAATCAAATTAACTTTACAAAAACAGCACATGCTGTGGCCATATTTTAAAGACATAGTTTAAAATGTAAACCAGTAATCCTTTGCAATGTAACTATAATATAATCGGATTATAATCTCTGCCCTTGTCAACTGCATGCATATGATTGGATGTTACTATGAAGCAGCTGATACCAGTCAGCTATGAAAGTGCAACTTCAGTGCTAAGTATTGCCAATAAATATACTTTGCACATCATGGAAGGTTAAGTTCAACAGAGCTGCGATCACCTCTCTGCAATAGCACCAAATACAGTATGAAGCATACTTCAGAGGTAGATTGAATTTGCTTAATTAGTCACAAAAATCCTGCTGCATATTAATAGTTTTCTATTTTGGCAAACTGTCATGACATATCCAGAATAGTGATCATACTCTTCACGTTACTGTGCAAACCTTTTTTGTCAGTTTCAAAGTGTGAGTGTCGTTTCACTGCTGCTGAAATGAATATTTTCGTGTCAATACATCATTGCTCTGGGCTCACTGTCACTCACCCTGAAGCCAAATGAAGAAATGCTGAATGATCCTTGCCAGTATATATACACTGATATGAAAAATAAGGAAATATTAAAAGAAATATAACTAAATATTAAATCCGAGGCAATATAACAAAGTCACTGATCTATGTGGCTGTCATAGTATAAACACATATTATTAGTATCATGTTGACAGAATAGGATTTCTCCAATAAGACAAAAGGGAAGAGAAGGAAAGGCAATTGGTTTTATTGTGCCATGACATTTCAATATTTTTCTCTTGTACACAATCCACTCTTCCAGAAAGCCCAACTTCAAGTGCTTGAAACTAGACCGCCTTTAACAAATGAACTTATGACTCTTATGCATTGATTTGTTATTCCATTTCTCCACAATAACGCTCTAATTATTCCCATGTTTCAGAGGGGAACTCAAAGTACAGTCCTATTTTGAACCAGCAATCTAACGAGCCGCCTCTCCACAACCTCCATCTCCTCTGCCACTAAACCACTAAAGATTAAAACCTCTTATTAGCCCTAAATACAGAATATGTCTCCATAAAGGAGACCTATTGAAGTTGCAGCAAAACAGGGAACCAGATTAGTCCACTGCGTGTCGCCTGCCGCATGCTCTGTTTGTCAGCTTCAATTATCCATAACACTCAGCCTTAATCCTCATTGCAATTAAAATTCCAATTAGAATTGGAAAAACATATCCAGACACACAGAGAAGGAAGAGGCTTGGTAAATATTGGCCTACCACAGTGTCAACACTCTGAGTCGCAGTAGGAGGACATACAGTAAAATACTGTGTACAATAGCTGGGGGAATCATCTTGGAATATAAAATGCTCAATGCATATGCAATAGCCATTAGAGGCATAATGTTGGATAAATAAGGGTACATTGATTTCCTAAATGAAGTAATTGGATAAGGATGATTGCATTAGCATATTTCAGATAGCAAAGCAATCACTACAAAATGCATTTTCATCTCATTATCTGCCATTGATGACTAATCTGATAAAGAAAGTGAATACTTGCTTTTTTCTTATAAGCTCTCTTTTCAACACTCGTATGAAGCTGGTGAAAATCATAGACACAGACACTGCTTACATACAGCACATACATGTACATATGTACGGAGTGAATGTAAAAACAGCTACAACTGTGCTATTTAAAGGTTTCTTCACTTACATTACAATACATATACAATGGTTTTTATTCTCCTAGTTTTTAAGATATCCATCTATAAGATACCCATCTCCAATAGCAGTGTCTTGCCAGAGACACTGTCCTCATTATTCTGGGAAATTCAGGAAACTCACTGTGAACAGATTTCAGAGGAAATACTTTAGACTGAAAAAGTAATTTAATAAAAATGTGTGACAATGAGGTATGTCAAGAAATTCTCCTGTTGGCTAGGGGAGATCAGCCAGAGTGTCAACGATTGTCAGGTTATCACATTCATTACTTTTGTCCTTGGTCCCTTGCCACTCTTAGGATGCTGCATTGGACATTGGCTTGGGCCTCTATCAGTCAGGTGCACATATAGCCTACAATTGTGTGGCCCCTTGCAGTGAAAACCTGTTAGAGTGGCCAAATACTGTATAAAAAGTAGTAATATGCAATATTTATAGTGGCCAGCAGGAGGCAAATCCACTGGATTCAAAAAGTAGTCCGACTGTATTGAGGTCTGTGAGACACTCACTTGTTTTATTACCTCGGTAAACATTTACAAAATTAGTTTATGGTCTAAATTACTATCTTTTAAGTTTTCTTCAATACAGCATGATGATGAAATAAGTTATGATCGCGTTTACTAATACTGTAGCATACGTCACTCCAATACTCATCTCTGCACTGGCTCCCACTTGCAGCCCGCATCAAATTTTAAACCCTGTCTCTTACCTACAAAACAGCAACTGGCACAGCTCCTGCCCACCTAAACTATTCAGGTCCACGAACCCTCCTGCTCGTTACACTCTTCCTGCGAAACGCCTCTGGCTCCTCCGCCACTGCATGGCCCTACATCTCAAACTAGACCCTTTTCCTCTGTAGTCCCCCGGTGGTGGAACTAACTTCCAACTCAATCCAATCTGCTGAGTCACTCTCAATCTTTAAGAAGAGACAAAAGACCCACACCCTGTGTTTTCTTATTAGAAGTTTGACCCTTTTTCCAGTGTGTTTCATTGGATTAAAAGAAACTCTAAGGAGTTGGCTATTCATTTTGAATATCAGAATCTCCTTGCTAATAAGCTAGCTAGCTAGCACTTCTATAAACTGGTACCATATCCTCCTTCCGGAAGCCAACATGGTGAGGAACGAAAACCAAGATTGCAACTTGAGGCATCAAAATTCAAGTCAACAACCCAATGAATGACTCTGTCTATTATCTTTATACAGTCTATGAATTCCTCTAGAGGTTAATTTTTTTTTCTCCTGTCATAATTTGGATGAGCTGACCCTTTAAGACTACTCTTATAAAAGAGTAGGTCACTGTTTTCAAGTTACAGATTACTAGACCAAAAGCACTGTTTCCATAAAATGACTTATACTCTTAATATCTGCCATAAAAAGGAACCCCCATTATTAAGCTATGAGAACAACCCAACAGCACAGTGCTATCAGCCGTCAAAATCAAAGCCCTTCTGCTTCAAAGCCCTCTTGTTCTTATAAACTTTCAGAGTTTGGGGCCTAAGAAAGTGTCTGTTTTCTATATTTATCCCAGATGAATATCAGTTTGCCTGCTCTCTAAGCCAGCACCACAGTTCAATATCCTGCTGTGTGTTAAGGGACGAGTGAGACACTATGAGAACACAAAAGAACAATGAGAAAGAGAAATGTTAGACATACATTGCTCACATAGATAACACACACACACGCACACACACGTGTTCAAATGCATTCATACAGCACGTACAGCCCTTTTAAAACACACAGAAAGACACAAAATGAGATACACCAGAGACACGCAGATGAAACGCTTAAAGAAAAAAAAAGAGCCCTTTTATTAGAGAAAAGAGGGGGAAAAAATGGATGAAAAAAATAGTAAAATGGAGAGAAAGCCCAGAGTCAACCACAACTTCAGAGCTTCACACATGCCAGGGTGAGAGCTTGGCTGCTGGGGGAATGTGTCAAAGCGAGGCCCCTGTCTGAGGAGATTTAGGCCTCAGCCAGAGATGAAACGAAGCCTAACCTCAACACAGAGCCTTGCGGTCTTCTGCCTCACTTTGTGTGTGTAAATATGTGTGTGTGTGTTAACACATTTGTCCCTGCATGTCTCCGGGAAACTATCATAATGTGTGCATGCATGTGTGAGTCCATGTGCATAAACCGATCCTTTGTGTGAATATACGAATGAGTTCTAAAGCATGTGTGTTCGCGTATGGCTTCTTTCATGTACTCTCTATGCGTGTGACTCGCCCTGCATGAGCGTTATGTGTGTGTGTGCGTCTCACCACACTTCCCTCCCTCAGATCCCTCAGCCTCGGTTCTGCGGTCCAGATTTCATTAGCAGCCCTCTGGCTTCCCATCCGCCATCTGAATCTAATCCTTTGGCTTCCTTTGACATGCATCTGACTAATGAACGTCAATATTTTGGTTAGAGCGACCAGGATGTAAAGACAGAGAGCCTTGGTTAGGGTGAGAAGAGCAAAAGAGTGATGAAAGGACTGTGTATCAGTGTATATGTGCTTGCATATGTATTTAGGTCTATAATGAAAAGAGTTGTAGTTATTGTGAAAAAAATTAGGAGAATTTTTAATCATACCATGGCAATGATCAACCCAAGTTAACCCAATTGCTGCATTATTTGTAAAGGCTGTCATTCGTATTCCAGCAATAGTTTTGCAGAAAGAAAATCAGGTAATTTGAATGATTGAAATACCTCAATTCAGAAATGCTCAGAAAATGTGGTCTTGATATGAACTAAAGAAATCTCATTAAAATAGTAGATATTTGGAGGACATCTATATTTCTATTAGGCAATTTATACTGCAAAAGTAGAATGAATGCTATTGTGGTTGTTGTCAAGTCACAGTTCATGAACATCAATGCCTGTCATAACTAATTTTTATATGTAAAGAAGGAATGGAATTCGAGAACCAGTGGTCAAATTATAGTAAAGTAATGTGTCTATGTTACAGGGAAACTTCCTACAAGGTGGAATCATGGTGGAGACGATGAGATGCATCCAAAGCATGGCTTCATTTGAGGAGGAAACATTTCAACGTTTCTGCTTGTAATGTATATTGTATATTGGACATATATGGACACATTCTCACATTGACGAGAATTTGCTGAGAATGGAGGTACACCTTACCTATCATCAGACAAGAATATACTGAAGATATTGGACAACTCCACAGCCCTGGATTACGTTCACTTGTTAGGCACATAACTGTCTGCAATGATATGTGTGATACAAAATCAGTCAATAGCTATGGCATTCCTAAGACTACTTCATACTTATTTAACAGTAAGTATGCTGGTGTGGTTTAGTATAAGGCATCTTCTGGAAGTTTATAATGTTTGTCTTGCACAAACACATTTTCTTTGAGAGGGTCAGACATTAAAAGGCACGAGTTTTCTCTCCACCATGTTACGCTTCTGTCCCTTTTGTTTCTGGCACTTCTGCCAGCCCATCACTGCTGTACTAAAACCTTTTGATTTGTTGATGCAACATGAGAAAGCACTTGGCTTGCTGAAACAAATCACCCTTCTAATCCAAATTTGTCAGTAGCGTTGTCATCGAAGAATGAGTTGATGTATGATATGAGTTGAAATAGTCCAGCCCTTGGAAATACTGGAGCAATGTAGTGGGACTGAATGAAGTAAAAAAGTGTGTCTATGTGTCAGCAAAGAGAGAAGTCTTCAGCTAAAGTGAGAAGAGACTCTTGACACTTGTAAGTGAGAAAAGACTGAGAAGTGTGTGTATATGTCTTCTCTCCATTTTTTTTTTTTTTACTTCTCTTTGCCCAGAGAAGATGAGCTGAGTTCATATGCTCCTTTTCAGCAACTCCTTCAAAATCACTCAGTTACACACTTTTCACACCTGGGAGCTACTGAGTACAACCACAGTATTATACTGTTGGCTCTGAATGGTTCCACTTGGAGCAGTTAGGGATTAAGCACTTCCCTCAAGAGGAGCTCACTGCTAAACTGAAGAAGGAAAGCACTTTCTCTCCACTTATTCCCAGATTCACCCGAGGGATTAGAAACAGTGACCATCTTTTCAGCCCTTTTCTCACCAGTGCTCTCCCCTCCATATATGCCAGGGCCACCCTTGTGTGTCTGACAGAGGAAGTGAAGAGAGGCAGAGCACATAGTGAGACTTTAACTCGTAATGAAATGTTATCCTGGAGGGGCAGCTTAGGCCAAGTAAACTTTATAAGCAGGGCCCAACGCATCTCCACTTCCTCCTATTGTACAGAAATGAAGCCAATAATATCGCTGATACTGAAGCTGCCCATAAAACCGCTTGACCAATCAGAGTACCCCTTCTTTATAGCATCAATTAAAACCAAACTTAGCAAAAAAATAAAAACTTGAACATATATCAGCATTAAAATAACTTTTTAAAATGTATTTCAACTTCTTCTTTTGTTTGGCCTGTGTTCCATCCACCACTAACAGGAGGAGATTGGAGAAGATTTTTTGACTTCACTTTTGGGGAGCTAAAATTGCATTATGGCAGTGAGAGATCCTACACAAACCAATGCTGTCCTTTTACATATTTTAAATGTTTTCTAAGCTAGGAAAAATGGTTACATGTTCGCCTGTAGGTCCAGTATTTCTGATGTTCTTGTGTAGCCAGGTCCATATTTTGGTATCCAGAGTGTTCTGGATTCCATTTGTGGTCTGTTTAAAGTCCGAGTAGTGTTGGCCAATCATTTTTAAGGGGGAACACAATGGTAGAATGGTCACTGGCAATCATATGATGACTTATGTTTTTATTAGGTAGGATAACTTAACTTAGCTTATCACGCCATCAGTCCAATAGCCAGCTGGTTCCAAGACGGATCCACATGAACAGTTTACTGACAGTGCACGGATCCAAACTTCCCTCAAACATGATTTTATTTGGACTACAAACAGAAACCAGCACACTTACCATGTCATGATATTGTTCTTTTGCCTACAGATTCTACTACAGATATCTGTCTTACAGATATTAGCCAATGTGCATCTTGCACACACAAATCTAAGGTATTCTATACCGTAGAGGACTTTCTGATATAGTCTCTACACTACATTTAATAGGTAGCAGGAGCGCTTTGGAATGAAGAATCTACAGCACAGCCTTCACTGTAGCTGATGCCTAATATTGTTAGCTTTTAGACTCTGGCCAGAATGAATGGCGCCCAGTTGGACATGAGCCAAACTCTCAGTCCTATACAGTACTCTTTTACAATGTATGTGCTTGAGCATCCCAGGGCTCACATCACATTTACAAAGCCAACCCACAAATGCTCATTGTGGTCTGGCAAGGCTCAACAGGCATTCTAGAGACAGGTCTAATTTCAAACAGACTGTAGAATAAATGATTGACATGTGCTCTCTTTTGCTGGGACATAATATAAACCTTTCCTGCACCTGATTGGAAGAACATGCCCTTGCAGAATGATGCTCCATTTTAAATAGAAAATACCTCACTGTCCACTGCAATTTGAGAGGCTGTGAGTTACGCCATCTTCTAAAACTTTATCTGGCTCATTATCCCTTTCTTTTCCCAGCGGCTGACACTATCTGATCTCAGTCTTGTTGACGAATGACTTGGACTTTATGGTAGATAAGGCCTGGCCTAGCAACTGGAAAACATGCTCATAGACTCTCTTTTGGGAGCTTTTAGGTTGACAATTAAAAAATGATCTGAACAAATGACCACCCAATCCAGATCCCGGTCAGGTCAGGATGGTCTAGTCTAGGAAATAATGTTTTTTTGTCATACTGCTTTAAAAAACATAGATTTCCAGACAGAAAGAAAGAAGAGGAAAGAAAGGGTTGAGAGATGTATTCTTGCGGATACAGGAGGGTGAAGACACAATAGGTCTTGTCTAGAAGCAGAATGGACAGTAGCAGGAAGCAGATGTATAATGACAATATTAGACAACAGGATAAGAGAGGACATAGAAACTGATGAATAAGACTGGACAGAGAAAAGAGGGACAGTGGTTAAGTGCGTACATGTGCTTGCGTCACATCCCATTCCTTGCAAGCCTTCAATCAAGATGTGATTTACAAGCCTGGGTTTCTGTTACCACATTTTACTGCCTACAGGCCTGTGAGCAGGGGCTTTTATTTGGCAGGAGCTTAAACTCTAAGAGTAACAAGTTGGGGTTTTTTATTTGGCAGCGGTTTCCAACTGCAATGGTTTTCTTCAGGTTTCCTGACCGCAGCACAGAGGGAGAGGAGGGGGGAGGGGGGTTGGATGAGAGGAGGGGGAAAGCAGGCAGACCAGCAGTGGGAGGAGGAGAGGGAAGAGGGAGAATGCAGTGTGATGATGGTGGGTATGGTGGTTATGGCTAAAGTTTGAGGAAATTCATGTCAGTCAATAGCAAAGTCCTCCAAAGTAATGTAAACATGTTTTTGTGAGCGAGAGTGAGCAGGACCCATGTGTGTGAACAGCATCTCGGAGGTAGTCTGACAGCTTGTCTCGCATCTGCCTCCGTACGGAATCCAGACAGATGTAGACCAACAGGTAACCAGCTCTGTTTCTCACTGGACTGAAGTAAAATTATCAAGGGGTATTCAATCCTGTTTTTAGTTTTATGTTGTTGTGGTTGGGTGGATCCCCGGAGTGAAGCAACTCCAACTCCGCCCACCATCTTCGATTACCCAGTGCAAGAGAAAGCCTGGTGCAATACAATATATTATAAATGTCAAATATAAATAGAGCACAACCCATCTTTAACCATGCTCACTGTGGAAAGTCGCAGTAACCTATGGATGGTTTTAACATTACAGTATCTATCCAGGTGTACAGCATTATTGCCCAGTCTTGCATCATCCGCATTTTATCACAAAGCTGTCAGAGCTGGGGACAGACACATTAAAAAACAATGAATATATTCATTTATTGTTGACATTAAGGGAGAGCAATGCCCTCTGTTTTGAAGGATGACGTGTTCAGAATATTCATTTTTTTTTATATTTTGCCACTAAATTGGCTCAAGATAAAGTTAATTACTGATGTTTTTTTTAAACTTAGCATCCAGCATGTGTGTTGTCGAAACTGTATAATATACAGCCTAATCACTAGACAAGAAAGTCGATATTGGAAGCTCCTGCAAAACTATGGTTATGTTGAGTGGCAATGTTTTTTTTTCTTATTCAATACCTATTATTTTAAAATGTAAAAAAAAAAATGAGGGCAACTAACTTAGGTTAGGATTAGGTACGGAAACTAGAGCAAGACCGATATATTTATCTGCCAATATTATCTGCTTCTTTTAAATACACTTTGAGAAAGTTATTTGTTTAAAAAGCAGCCTTAAGCACCTTTTGTAGAGTCATACTGGTGCAAAATCAGAGCACAATTGACATAGAAAATGTATTTTTTCATTCCAGCAGAAATATTTACCATATAAGCTCACATATTGGTATTTGTGAGCCCTGAATTCAATATTGGACTCACAAATCCTATATTGGTCTGGCCCTAACACAAATCCCTTTTTCAGCCTGCTACTCCAAGCACACTGCATTGTCACTGAGTGTTGGCATTGTAAATTGTGTGTGGAATTGTCCTATATCTGCACTCAAGTCTGTCCCAGTCCTGGTGTCATCATCTGAAATCAAAACAAGTGCTATTGGTAAAAGCTTTTTTAACATCCTCAAGTCTTTTCGAAAGCTATGCCACAACTCCCTTGAGTCTTTGTGATTTGGCAGCCAGTGGCGGTATGTGTATTGAGGTTACGCTCCAAAATAAAACATTGCTTCTTCAGCCTCTGAGTCTGCATGTGTAAAAGTAAGGACACCCAGTTCAACATTCACATCAGGAAGCTGTCTCTTGAGCTTAAGGAGATCATGGTTAAGGGCCTGAGTGGTGGTAATGGGGTTGCTGCTCTTTTATTTTGCAAGTTTGGAAATCGAACCAGAAACTCTCTGGGCACAAATTGTTGCAAGCCTGGTTCTCCATATAAAATGCAAAAGTTACTCACTGAAGAAGAACAAGCTCATGCTTCATTTGTGGTAAAGAAAATGCCACAAAATTTGCATAATTATTTCCACTTTTACAGAGTTTCGAAATGTGAAAGCAATATCCATGACTGTTGGTTGCAGGTGGCCTTTCTGTCACTTTAAGATGCTTTCTTAACTTTTGCCAAGACTGTGTCTCACTGACCTCCTCTTTTGCTGTACATTTCCACCCCGAAAATCTAACTGAAACATAGAATTCATCGCCTGTGGGGGGTTCATGCTCAGGTCACTACTTTGTAAAATTACAGTGGATAGATATTGTACCATTACACCTCTGTGAGTGAGGAGGTGGAGAGGATGCAGAAAGAACATGAGCAGAAGGAGGAGAGGGTGAGGCAACAGAATGAAGATGTTAAAGATGATGGAGAGGGATAGTATGGAAGATGAGTGGACAAACTTTGAAGAGCGGGTGAGCAGAAGCAGAGCAAAATATGGGGGAGAGGAAGATGGTGGGAGAGATGATGAGCCAAAGGAAGTGATGCAGGGAAAATGGGGTTCAATGAAGCAAAGGTGAAATACAGTACAGAGAGACTGTTGAACTGTTTCATTGTTCACAGTTTCATCAACTAATTTCCATTAACTCCAATGCAAACCCATCGACTGTAATATAAAATTAGAATAATGGATGTAATACAAAGAGTGTGAAAGTCCGTTCAAGGTGGGTGGACCCAGGAAACCAGAATTAGATGAGACTAGTCGAACAAACATTGGACTTACACCCAGGAGAACGGAATTCATGTCCCATGTGAGAACAAAAGTAAACAATGAGATTTAAACATCACTTCCAGTAGTCACCTCGTCCTCGTAACTACTCAACTTCCAGGATTTACAAGCATTTATTTACCCTTTACCCTTTAATCACCAGGAAGTTAAATTCAACAAAACTGCAGCAGACTGTACGTGTTTGTATAATGACATGCTCATGTTGTTGTTTTTTTGGATGGTATTGAAAATGACCTATTCTGTCATTTAAGTTTGAGATCTTGTTGGGATTTGTGTCCCATGTGAAACCCTTGAAACCAAGAGTCAACCTATCCAACTGCGTCTGGCGGTTAAATGTGGAAGTAGTTGTTTTTATGCCCAACCCTGTTCTTTAACCCTAACATTAGTCAGGTTTTATTGCCTAAAGTTAACCCTCTCTTTTTTATTTTGGAAAGCCAACATACATGTCACTAGTGGAAAGTGACACCCAGTCCCTGACGCATCACAACACAGGGTGCCTTTTGTGTCCTCCTCCTCCTGAACCCAAGTTGCATCCAATCAAAATTTGGGTAACGTCAATTTTAAAATTCACTTGTTATGTTACTGCCAGAGAACCACTGGTGTATACAAATTTGTGAAGTGCTTTGTCCGATATGGTAGAAAGGAGCAATATAAATGCAGTCCATTTACAATTCAATCCTACCTGCAGACCTCTGCATACCTCAAAAAAAGCAGGATGGTCCATCATACTGATGTGGGATCTGACCATATGTCTGAAATGTAAATAAAGAAACTCTACATGAACCACAAGGGGCTACACACTCTTTCCTTCCTTCACCTCTTTCATCTTTGCTTCCTGGTTCTTCTTGCTCTCTGTATTTCTTGGATTCTTTCTTAACCTCCTTACAAATACAGTGTGTACCTGTTTTTTTTTTTCAGAAATGACAGCACATCCTGTGCAAACCGAGTTAATGTCTGCATGGTTTTGAAACTTGAGTCATGTTATGATGGTGCAAACTTGATTATTTGTCTTTCTCTGCTCGGTGCTGTCGGGATAACAGATCAAATACTGCCTACATTTGCTTTGTAACAAAATGTTTTCATTGGTGTCTAATAAGCTAACTCCCGGGGCGACATATTACACCCCCATACTTTTGTACAGAAAAAGATCTCTACATGCTTCCACTCTGAAGTATTTGTACCAAGATTTAAAGCAGTTTTAAGGAAGGGGGCATCTTGAAAGACGTGTCGAAGGGATGAGCTTGTTAGAACATATTTTCAGCATTAATCCAACAATATTGTACAATATGTCTAGTTGTAACCTTCAAGAGCTCATCCCTGTAGTGACAGTCATATAGTGAATCTGTTACTTGGAGAATGATTTTTATTAACCTAACTGTCTGAATGTACACATTAGTCAAATTTATGTTCTTTTGAAAAAACATATTCCCACAGAATTCAGTTTCTGCAAGACGACAACTGCTGCAGAGGCAGCAAAACTGTCTGTCTGAACAAAGTGCTCACGTCTTCGCTGGATCCTTTTCAGGAAATACTTTCATCATTTGACAAAAAAGCTGATCCTGTCACGATGAAAAATTTATTTGAATGTGCTTGAGGTACACATAATTTATCTTGCCAGCACTAAAAAGCTTTAAAACGAAGCAAAATCCTTGAAAGGCAAGTAAAATACAATGTTCGTGTTTTTCTCTGTGCCTCTCACCATTAAATATTCATCTAAATGCTGCTTTACCCTGTCTAGTTGACACAACAGTTGCCCCATTTTATATTTCATGAAGACATAAAGGCAGCTTGTTGTTAGTGATGTTTGAGTATGTGAATTAACTTTTCTGTCCTCTCTCTGAATCTTTTCACACCAGCAGGAAACTAAAAAATAGGCCAAGGACTGATGCATAGTACTTCTTTTTTTTTCTCTCTGACTCACGATTTGGAGTTTATTTATTTTGAAAGGTGTGACTGAGAGGAGAGATGTGGCTTTTTGAAATCCTCCTTAAAGTTATACCTCTACTGTGACCCAAATAGAAGAAAGAAAAATTAAAATTCTCTCCCCAATCCAATTAATCAGTGGAAAAGCAGGAAATGCCGCCTGCCGCTGCGTGAAACAAAACTTTTAAAGAAATTAGAGAGTTGTTTGTGAGAGTTGTCATCACCCCAGACCTTCTGTCTGTCTTTTATACCTTGTGTTCTTTGTGGTTTGGTTATGAATCTTAAAACTACAGACGAACTTGCGAATGCGGTTGAGCTCTGCTTGGCTTTCTTCTTCTCTTCAGACTCCTGCTGAGCAGACACTGTCTGGGTAGATCGTAGTAACTGATTCAGCTGCCAAGTGCAGAATAAAACTTTACACTCATTCACTGGAGACTGAATGTAAGTTTTGAGCTTGATATTATTTCCAGTCATGTATTTGTGCTGGAGATTTTTTCCATGGATAACTTTGCAAAACTTGGAAACTGACAAGATTCAACAAATCCTGGCACCTAAATAATGAAAAATGTCAATGCACTCCAAAGAGCAAGTGCACCAAAGTTGTTTTTGGTCTCAGTCCCGAGGCAGCGATAAAGGGATGGATGTTTACACCATCCTCTCATTGACTTGCCTAAAGTGACTGGCTGCTGGAACCTGGTGTTGGGCTCCATTTCTCCAAAAGTTGGGTCTATTTCAACTTTTCAGCCCAAACCCGCAAGCCTTTTCTGAGCCTTATTATGAAGAACACAGCCTACTCTAAGTCTAAATTAGCCTAACGGAATTACGAATAGGTTTTAATGATAATGTTTTTGTCCTAATGCAGCCAGGAATTGAAGTCTAGAAGTGCCCAACTAGAGAAACTCAAAACTAGACTTGAGGTTGGCAAAATGTAAAGGGTTGAGGCGTCGGGCTTTAGACTTCCGTACGCTATGAAGCATATCAAGTAATATAACAGCCTCTTAGGGCTGCAAATGTGGCCTTTGACTCTTGTGATAAACATGATCTCCACAGGTTTATCACCAGGGTGAGCAATATTTAAGTTGACCTTAAATCACATTTAGTTTTCCCTTTTTGTAGTCATATATAGTGTCAGTGTTGTTGTTTTGTTTATATACATTGCTAATAGTATTTTATTATTAAATGGAAGAAAATAGTCTTTGGGGAAATCAGACAAGCTCCTTTCATCCCAGCCTGCTGAAAGGGTGTGCCATTGTCATTGTGTTTGATTGACAGCAGTTGGCAGGCTGCCAGAGAGTTACACCGTAGGGAACGAGAGACAAAGTAAACAAACTTCCTCAGCAACCTCCTAAAGACGTGTGTGTTGGGATGTTAGCAGGAAATCTGAAAATTTGATTGACTGTCTCTTTTTACATAGACAGTTATCAAATAGGCATTTTGTCATATGCTGACGCAGAGCTAGGGGACACCATTGTGAAACCAAACCCTCTTTGTAAAATAAAAAGATAATTTAAGTTTGGTTGTTTTCATTTTACATTCTCTCTCATATGTGTTGCTACTGCTGATTATGCATGCAGTAGATACCTAATGACTCCCATTGAAAACCTGTTCTTGAAGTCTGGAATCACACAGGAAGACTATTGATTGGCTAATAATTACCATTTGCATTACAGTACGACGGAACTTTTTGGTGTCCTATAATGGAATCCTTAACAATGATTGATTATTCATTCGTTAAAATTTCCATTAATCAATAACAGGAATTATGTAAAAATGAGCTTTCCCCGTGTGTTTTAGGTTAGCCTAGTATTTTAAACAGCAGCAGCGGATTTAATTTGGGAAGAGTGGGTCATTTGACAAGGTCTCACTAACAAGGGAGTGGAACCCTCACTTTTTATATGGAAAAATTGCCTATTGTTAATAGAAAAGATCCAGCACTGCCTCCAGTGAGAGGAGCAACTGTGAGGCACAATGAAATATAAAGAGAACAATTTTATGAAGGAGAGGTACAAAGAGGGTAACCAATAAGACAGATGGACAGACAGCCCAGTGGGAAGTTTATATGGCAGAAGAAAGGAAGAAAGAGAAATGGGGTGAGAATGTGAAAATAAGAAAAAGAGTTGCTGACACATGTAGACAGAAAGAATGCCAGCCAGATGGAGGAGTGGATAGTCAGAAAAACGTGCCCCTTCTGAGGAGGAGGAAGATATGGAGGTGGACTGACTATTTAAGGACTGTGTTTAGTGTTTTGTCATTGGAAAGAGGAGAAAAAGTATCGTTTGCTCACTGCCTACACTGTGAGTCTAAAAGTAACAGATCAGTCATAGGTGTTTATGTAATATAGAAAATACGACTGGGTAAATATCAAACTGAGTTTGTGGACATGACAAGTTGGAGTATTGTTCCAAGTGCTTATTTATTCGATTTTTAATAAACTTTACAGACGTTTGTTATCCACATTACTAACCTATGAGATGTTTGTCAGCAGAAATGAATGGGGCCTTTACCTACAAAATGTCATTCAAAAGGACACATATAGTAACCAGGAAGACACTCAAAATGACCATAAATAAATATGAAACTGCTACAAAGAGACACAAAAAGCCTACAAAGAGATGCAAAACAGCTGTGCAGAGACACAAATTGACCTCAAAGAGGCACAGAGCAAGTACAAGAAGACTCAAGATGTCTCCAAAGAGACAAAAATGTGTGAATGCCTAGTAAGAAAATACTCCACTGTTGAAAGCAAATTTTATATGTTCATCATGTGCATCACAGAATCTTGAAGCCTCGTCTTTCTTTTAATGCAAAAGACTTCTCCTGCTACTTGATTTATACAAAAGACTTTTGAATGCAGCTTCTGTTTTCCGTCGTTTCCTGTTTTCTGCTCACATATGCTTTCCCACATGGGCACATAATCATGTAGACCAGATTTATAGGATTGGAGCAGATGACCCCTTTGATCTTGATCAACTCCCTAGCTAGGAGATGATTGGATGCTTTTAGTCGTGAAAACCACATTGAACACAATGTGCAAATTTGTCCCGTCTTGGATAATTTGGAAAAGGCTGTGCCTGGAAGGCACTGGCAATGAATCTTTTGTAGGACGCACACGGAGGGATTTTGAATTCATCAGGGAGAGCAGTGGGCTGTACATCAAATATTGCAAGATGTGTTTTGAACATTTCTTGTCAGTATCACACATTGTGTTTCTCTGTGAATTTGTTTTGTGTTGATTCTTCTGATTTCTTTTTTTTTGACCTCCCTTGCCTCCATCTAAACCTATGGCATTTGCATAAACTATATAAAAGAAGTTCCCATAGCCTCCCAGTCTGAAAAATGAAACAAATGAGGAAGTGTCTTCAACTTGCATTCTTTCTATTGACCAGCAGGGGCGACTCCAGTGGCTGCAAAAACTAGTCAGATTGTTTAGAAGTCAATAAGAAAATGATCCTTCTTTCCACATAATATCAGTTAACTAATGAGTTGATGGTCTTAATCACTAGTTGAAATATACAGTATATTTAATTTTTATATTAAATATAGCCAATGTGATCAGAAACAACCATTTATGACCATTCTGAACACTCAGTCTCCAACACTTTTTTTGACTCCCGCCTCAAGCTGATGTCAGTTTGTGCTGGGTTTCTATATCTGGTCATGTGTCCCAGGAACATAACTCCAGTGTTTTATGTAATATATAGCCACATATAGAGATATACTAATGTCAGGGAAGCTTTTATTTGTGATTTTTAACAGGACCAAGTGCCCAGTACAACAATGTCATTACAATACAGCCAGAGCTTGTGAGCAAAGTGGAAAACAATTTCCACTTCTTGCTCATTGAGCAAACACACGTGTTCACGTAGGCCCTAGGCATGCTGCAATATCATAGTGTGAGTGGTACTGGAGTGAAATTTTATCAGTATGGAGCAGAAGGTAACACACTGTCCAATTTTTTTTGGTGCTAAAACAGAGTAAAATACAGAGGTTGCAGAAAAATGTGTCTATTTTGAACATCAAAGTATGTAGACATATTCTAGTATAAAAAACACAAAAGCATTAACCTTAAATGAGCCTAATACGTCCCTGTTAAAGTCAGAAAACTTGGATAGAATAGATAAAGAGAAGAGTAAAAGGCCAAGAGAAGAGAAAATTGTTCTTTTGTATTGATGAGTAGATCTCACCCACTGTGTTCAACTCCCACAAGTGCTCTTAATAACTCTCTTTGACCTAATATTACTCCCACTCTGTGTGATAAACAAAACCTTTCTCACACCCTTCTTGTGTCTTCTGTTGATGTATCCTTCATGCCAAGAGTGCTTCTTTTCTTTTACATTCTTTCATTTATTCCCCGTTGTCTTCCTGTCCAGATCTCTGTCTTCATCTCTTGATGAATAATTTTCTTTTCTATTGTTTCCTGCTGTGAATTTGAAGGGGAATGCTGGGAAAAAGAAGAAACAGTTTTGTTCGTTCATATCAGGTAAAAGAATAGGAATATTATGACGTAGCTAGGTCATAGTTGAGATAAGATCTAACTTTTAATCTCTAAATGTACCTGTATCGGACAGGAATTTTTATCTTTTTTATTTTATGTTACTTTAAGACTAATTTCTTTGACTTCTTAAACCATAGATTATAAAGGAGAGACAGAGAAAGTGGAGATAATCTGTCAAAGCCTTCAACATGCCAACTCATTGACCTTCATCATCTGACTCATTGTAAAACTTTTTCTATGCCCTAAAATAAACCTGTTAAACAAACTCACATCTAATGTGACAAGCCAAGACAGACTTTTAGTCTGACTGCTAATTACGCAGGTACAGAGTTCTCTGAGTTCAGCAGAGCCCAAAGAGCCAGAGGCAACTGTTACCATAGTGAGCAGATGGCAGAACATTACTGTTCAATTGGAAATGTTATTCTGGGAAAACAGAATAAATAATAATAAATAAAAAAAAAGTCACCTGCATTTGTTACTCCGCAACAATAATTTCAACAAAAAAGGTTACATACAAAAGGTTAGAAAAAGTTAATTAAATGAAATGACAGGCTCTATTTATTTTTAATTGCAACAACTGTTTAGTAGAGCAAAAATGACTATGTGTGCTGGTTGATGTGATAAATAATGGCATATGTGATTAACATTGAGCAACAACACACACAGTAGGCATTCTGGCACCAGGAGTGAGGAGTTTGAGCTTCTCTCCTGCTGTTGCTGGATCAGAAAGCACAGACACATAAGAGATGATGGATTATACTGTAACTCTGTGTTGATGCTGTGCTCTTACAGAATGTACAAGGTGTTACAGTCACTTTAGGTTAAAGTACTATATCCAGAGGCATCCATTTGAGGAACATTTTGACAGTATATTTCCTCATAAGTTCTTGCAAACCACAAATAGCATTGAATCTTTACATTTTCGAAGAGTTGTTATACCTGTTCGTATAACCACGAACCAGAACTTTGTCAAGACTCCTTGGCGTCAATTTTTGCCACACTTGGTTGCAGTTTTAATGTGGTATTGAATGTTAAAAACAGCACACACGTCATTATACATACACACACGGTTTGCGGTTTTAAAGAAATGGTGCAGTTTCATTAAATTTAGGCTACAAAACCACTGATGTAAGTTAAGGTCAATGAACTTCCGGGTTAGGCATTATAAAAGAGAGTTTAAAAAATAAATAAATGGACAAAAATGCTGGAAATAAAGTAGTTAGGACGTGACTACTGTAAGTGACATGATTCACAAAACATGAGGCTCGGAAGTTCTATAATATTTAAATCAAAGGGTTGACTTTTGTTTTCACAAGGTACACTAACCCCTTTCCTGGGGAAAAGTCTGACCTTTTTCGACCCATATATACTCATAAACCAAATGAAAGAAATGTGATCTGATGGCTCAATTAAAATAGTCACAAACACCCACATGCCAGCTAAAACCATCCAATTGTTGTTGATATGATAGCCATGTCCAATAATCCCCACAGTGGGAAGGATTCATCCTCTGAATACAGTGAATCTAATCTTTACAAAATGTCATGTCAATCTATGACATAGGTGTTAAGATATTTCAGTCTAGACTAAAGTGGTGGACCAACTAACTGCCAGACAGACCAACAATGTATTATCAATTATCCAGAGCAAGTGGGACAGGAGAGACATGTTGCTGTTAAGCATTTTCAATTTGAACCCTTTGAGGTTAGATGTATTGAGGTAGTTTTTATCTCACAACCCATTATCTTCATCATCATTGAACCTCACTTAACTTGTCTTTTCCCAACAAAGGCTGTCCCAATGAAATTTGATTTGATTTAGATTTTTAGCAATCCAGACATGAGTGGATTATATCTCACACTTTGAAAGGAATTTTTACTTTTACAGAGAAAGAGCAGTTTTTCGCTCTTTTTTATGCATTAGTCCATTCCAGTCCAATCTGTTCATATTCGCACATCCAGCTCTTTACTGAATGGCTCAGAGTCACTTCACTGATTGCCAGCGGTCAATGATAGCTCCCATTTCACACATTGAGTCAACTCATCCAGTCATATATCAGTTCATTCACAAGTCATTGAGTTTGCTGCTTTCCTCACTCAACTCATGCATTACACTATTGGTGCACCCATCCATCCATCCCTCCATCTAACCATCCATCCATTAACTCAGCCTCTCTTGACATTGTGAGCAGTCGTCTGGTCAGTTAATTGCTCCCAAGGTGCAGCAGTCTACCTACTATTTGATATTTTTCCATCTATACCTTAGTCAACCTGTCATATGATCCGTCAGCCAGGACATACATTTATCCAATAATGGAATTCAACCATCTATCAACCATACAGGTCTGGTTTCTAGTTTGAAATGTTGGTTTTAAAAGTGAAAATGCATGCAGAAAAAAAAGTGCTTGAGAAAAGCAAAATAAATTATATTTGGCCTTTTCTGCTTTACCAACACGTTCTCACTCCCAAGTCATCACTTACGTGACATTCGGTCAGTGTCCCCCAGCGTCAGTCTTTAACGTACTGGGTACCCCTTAAGCATTAATTTTGCATGCCGGGTAATATAATGTTGGTGGATGGACCCAACGCCCTGATGTATTTTCCTCACCGCCAAATTTTTTTCTTTTGATAATATCCTCAACACAAACACAAAAGTGTCCTTGATAACTCAACAACTACAGAAGAGGGAAAGGAAAAACCAGGTGCAATCCTAACACTATATATATTTGATAAAGTTTCATGTAAACTGAGTTAACTACAATTGTGGTTATGGTATGCAACAAGCTGTTTGACGGGTGCCCTGGGGGATTGTAGTTTTTAGAAAATATTAGCATTTTCCATAGAATTGATAGCTGCAAATAATGAATTGAGAGTACACAGATGAGTTTAGGGGACAGTAGAATCTGAATGTAATCAAATCAAATATTTAATTATTACTTGAGTAACCATATTTTACTCAAATTTGACATTGACCCCAGTGGTTGACTATATTCACATGATAGCTAAGGTCAAGAGTCTGTAGCCACTTTGGTTGCCAGATTATAAGCCTTCAAACATGCGACAAGGTTCAAAGGTCATTCATTTAATGTAGGAGCCACAGTCGTCATACTAACAGATGTTACTCTCCAACAGAAGAAAGCTGGTCAGCTACTTAGTGTCAGTGTAAGTGTTAAGTGGTTAAATGCCTAAAAAGATCATGTGCATTCCAACAACTTCCTTTGAGTAAATAAAGGCTTAAGGGAACAGTTTTTCATTTTGAGAGTGATTTCTGTAAATGACAGGAGCTAGAGCGGTTTCACTCTGAAGCCCTTCATTAGAGGTGGCTCCCTCACACCAGTCCTTTGGTTTGGTTCAAAGGTCAAGCCACCTAAAGCCTGCTCGTTTAGCTCCCCATGGTTAGATTTGCCCTTTCACACATGTGTGTCATTACACATAGCTTGGCCCCAAAACACATTCCTGGCCACATGTTAGCTGGATTAGATTTAGCGCTGTGAAGTGGCCTTTTTCGAAGAAAAAAATATTTTAAAATGTTGGTTGTGTCGCACTTGGAAACCAGTGCCATATGTTTATGGCTCCACTTTTAGCTTTTAATACTCAGTTGTGTTGCTAGGAGGAGTTGGGTGGAACCAAAATAAAATCAACAAACAACAACAAAGCTGACATTTAGACGTTTATTTGATTTAGTGTGAGAATGCTAAAAACACAAAAAAGGATATTGAGAGACTTTCAGGAAAAATAGGATCCAGACCTAAACATTTAAATCATCTATTTAATATCAGATCCTTGTGAAAATGCAGGGGTGAGTTTGCATAATTACAGTATATCTTTAATTAAGTGAATATTGCAAGGGGGAAATCCACAGTTTAATTTATTTGAGACATGTATTATGTAATGGTGGTTTAAATAATACTGGGAGTTTTCTCTCCAACTATGACAGCTAGAACCAAACAGTCCCAATCTCTTAAAGCTCCAATTTTACACATGAGTGTGTTTAAAGCTTTTGGGGAGTACTACTGCATATATTTGGGGAAAAAAAAGTTTTCTAAAACTTTTTGTGGCTCCAAAAGGGGCTGGCGCCTCAAGTGATGCCTAAACAGCACTGTTTGGGCTGAAAACTATAGCTCCATTCCAAATCACATATTTCTTCTTTTTACTTTTAGCACATACTGCAGTTGCCCTTACAAAGTGCATCCTGTTGCTTGCAGTATGGATACAACTGGGACATACAACTTCATCATAACATTCACTTCTCTCATATAGCCGTCGTGGCTTCTGTCAATGAGCTGTCATCAGGCTGTCATCTGTCTGCGCTCTCTCGACGGCTCAGTTAATGTGATGTATCCTCTGCTGCAGAGAGGATTGTGGGTCAGAATAGCCAGAAAAGCAGGAGATGCTAAAGTGTATCCACCAAAAATTGTTGAGAAGTGAGATTAGTTCAGGTTAGGGTAAGAATATCAGGGTAAGCCAAGCGGGGGCAGAGTAGGATAGGACTTTGCTTCTGGTTACCACATTCAAAGGGGACGAACAACATATGTAGTGCGCTCCTTATCCCTGCTTGGGGCTTGTGCCTCAAAGCTACATTAGCTACTTTTAGCATAAAACACCCAAATTCCCAACAGTGGAAGTAGAAGAAAAAAATAGGTGATATCTCTGATTTGGCTGCATCATCAATTAAGTTCTCTTATGATGTAGGAGTGCAATGCTAAATGGGTGCAGTACACTCTTTAAAGGCATAAAAATGTGATGTGATGACAGAAATTAGAAAATTTATTTTGTGGTGTAGGCTGTGACTTTTAGACAATCTGAACTGAGCATGCAGTTTTAATTGGGTCAGAGTCATCCCATTAGACTTCAGTTAGTGGTTTAAGTTGTTTTCTGAACTACTGAATAGAACATTTTGGGCATACAGAGTCATCTACAATGATTTGTTATTCAGACTGATAATGGGACACAGATTTACATTTAGCTTCAATGTGTTTCTTTAAAAGTGGAAGTACAACACGTGCTGGAACTTTCAGATTTAGGTGAGATTAGTGTAATACTGCTACTACTAATTTTTTTTTCAATTGACCATGTAAGAAGAATCTTTGGCTCGAGGGAAGTGGATGGATTCAAATTCTCCTTGCATTTGGTAAAGTCATGTTAAATGGTCCCAGCCAACACCATGATAATTATTAATGCAATTCAGAATCAAATGCCCTGAAAAGATTATCCAGAATTTAAAAATGCTAATTGTACAAGGATTCACAGGATCACCACTATGGAGTCTAAGAAAATGTTTGGCTGTGGATGGATTAATAAAAGGGCCTTCCGGGCACAGGCCCAGGGGCCCAAACTGTCAGGGGGTCATCTGGTTCACCATCAAAGTGTCCACAAAGAAACATAAAATGACTACAAAGAGACCAAAAAACTGCAAAGACACACAAAAAGACTCACAACTACTATTAAAAGGTTAAAAATAACCACAAACAAAAATACAAAGGATTATTAAAGAATCCCAAAATGACCATGAAGAGATGCAAAAGAACTACAAAGAGACGGAAAATGACTACAAACTGACCACATGTAAAATAAGGACAAAAATACTACAAAGACACACAACAACAAATAGAGGACAAACAACAATTAAGTCTGTGTGCCTTGCTCTTGTGTAGGTGGTGGGGCCCTCTGCATGTCTGTGCCCAGGGGCCCATTGTTTTATAATCCGTCCATGAGCTGCAGCGCCCAAACAGAGCTGTCAGCAGCAGTTCCCCAAATGGAATGTTTAATGTTAAAACAAGAAAGATTCACATATATTTGTGGCCCATTTTCAGAGAATCTGTTCCAAAATGATGAATAAAGCCTTAAAATGTAACTTACATAAATAATTTACCCCGTGGGCTCAGGCCTTGTCAACAGAAGGAAATGAGATGGTTTGAAAATGTGATATCCGGATTAAGTTTTTGATAAGCTGCCGTCCTCAGGGCGAGCCTTGTGTCATACAGATTAACACGATCAAAGAACAGGAAACAGAAAAGTTAAATGATTTAAAAAAACATCATGTAACACCAGCATTAATTTTATTGTGTGACATACGTATATGAATGATCAAAGGGCAAAAGAACAACAAAGGTTTCTAGCAGATATGATTCTGCAGCAGAAATGTGCTGTCAAATGGGTATGTGCCACGTACCACATTCTCTATTAATAGCTTTGGAAGTAATGATCGGAGAAACCCTGCATGTTGTCACTTGGGCTGCACTATGTGGCAACTTTCAGTGAGTTTGCAGTCGTACCAAAAGAAAAAAACAGCTGAGAAGAGACGCCACTGCCTGTGTGTCTCCACTAATAACTGACTGGTGCTGGCCAATGTTCCCTCATTTCCTTATTTATCAACCAGGAGAAGCTGACCGATGCCAGAGTTTTTGCTGATGCTGCGTTTGCTGCTATTTTGCGTTGCACAACAGTAATCACTATGTTTAAACTGGACAATTGGAAAGAGCTGTGGCTGCTGTTTCATGAGTGAATGCAGAATTTTTTTTTTTTTTACACAAATCTTCCAAAGTGTTAAAAAAATGCCAAATGATTCCTGGCTATAATATATCTCAGCAGTGACTAAACCTTTTCCACAGGCACAGTTTCTCATCAGAGTGGCCTAAAATGTCACCCTCCCCATTAAACTGCTGCAAGGGGATAAGAGTATAGCCCAAAGTCAGTGAAGTAGTGTGCACCCAAAGGAAGATTGGATGGGTGTTTGTGCCATGAAAACGCTGATAGGAGGTTAATGAGGCACAGGGACATTACAATGTGTAAATTAAAAAGGCTGCTCGAGATTAGCTTCTCAGCATACCTTTGAGATAGTTGAGAGATGGGCAAGAGAGGGCAGGTGGAATCCTTATCTCTATTTAACCCTGTAATGTAAAAAAAAAAATGAAGAGACAAACATGGTTGTGGATGTCAAAGAAATATTAATTATATCTATATGCTTTTGTTTTATCATTTATTTTATTAACACCTGGAATCTGGCTAATTCCAGATATGTTAATTATATTTATATAGCTCCAAATTGCTAATCTGATGATGTTTTTTTTGTACAGACTGCATATGTTATTAATAGTACTGACAGATGGATCTGTTTACCCTCTCCCTCCCTTCCTCCCTCTCACAACTCAAGTTCTTCTTCCGTCAGATGCTTCGTCTCATTGAAATTAAAGTCAATTGAATTTACTGCTGAAATGCTTAATTTTGAAATGCATCCCCCCAAAAGCTTCAACCTCAAAAAGAAGTTGTTAATATGCTCCTGTGGAAGCGTTGCATTGTAGATGTTGTGCTTGGTAATGCGGTAGAACAGGGATGGGACCAAGATGCAGACAGCTGAAGCAGCAGGATGAGGGGTTTATTATGCCTCCTAAAAGGGAGGAAATCCAACAGCCAGGTAACAAGCAGAACTGGCAATCTCAGAACCTATTGACTGTTGTTCTGGCAATAATTTAGCCTCTGGGGGCAAAGGCCAATATTTCTGGGGTTCAGACGTGGCCAGTGAATATCAAGATGCTGAGCATCTGGGCCAGGACTTTCTCTTCCATGCAAGTCACTGTTTACAGCTCGATCACCAACTGCAGACATGAGAATGGAGTTGGAGCTGAGAGATGAGGTGAGATGAGAGACTTGGAATACAATTGGACTACAAAGACCAAAATATAGTCCAATTGCCTATATATTCTGCATTCATATGCACTGTTTTAGAGATTAAGTAACAAGACTGGGAACAGAAAACAGCATTGCAACTAAGTCCATTTGGTTACTCCGAATCAGAGTGAAATTGATACTTTTTGCAGGTGAGTACAAAGACAGAGGGCTGGAAGTATACTCAGTGTTATTTCTTATTGTTTGGAAAGTTGGCAGTGGAAAATGTAAACACGGAAATAACCAAAGCAACGTGGAGCTAAACGCATCCTGAGTTCCTTTCATTGTACTTGTTGTAACTGTGCTTTGGTGTTCCTACCATTTGACGGCCCAGATGTCAAGCAAAAAGAAGTCCAAGTCCGTCCTCTCCCAGTCATGTTGCATCTGTCGCATGTAGCTCATAATCCGCGGTGTTTTTGTTAATTTCCTGTAACTGGGTTGGTTAACGTTCACAGTGCAATCGAACTGCACTACGGTTTATTTGGAAACGGAAATGTGATCTCGACCTAGTTGGTTGAACAATCGGAGGATTCAGAAGCGACCAAACAAACCATAACAAGGTTTAACCACACTAAGGTAGTGTGGGTAATGAAGGAATGACTTGCAGGTGAGGAGGTGGGTGGGGATGTCAGGTGACCAGGACTGGCAAGAGAGTGTGAGGTCATCTAGTGGATGGTTGGAGAGAAGTGAACAGCGACTGGAGAGCCAGGCCGAGCAATACAGCCAACTGGCTAGAAAGTTCTCATGACAGTGAAAAAGGTGACTCTGTGTCAACTTAGTTTTCATATTTTGCATGAAGTTACCACACTAATTAATGCAGTAGTGGCCCGAGTGTACATAATGAATTTAATGATGCCTTTTGCTTTCTGATCTTTCTGCTTTTTCCTGCTTTTTCACTGCCTCAAGAATCAACATGTCCCCAAAACAAGATGAAACCTGTTCTGAAAACTAAACCCAACATTAGCCCGGGTGCCAAGAGGGAGAGAATGAGGGAGAAGAAGGAAACTCATCCAATTTTCGTTTGCTGGCCGCTGCAGCCAAAACTCTCATTTACTGTATAAACTCCTGGCTGCCAAGAGCTCATGTCCAAATCAAATAGCCCGGCGCAGCAGACTCTAAAAACGATTCCACTGGTGGACTCTTTGGCCAATTCATATTTAGTCTAAAAAGAGCACAGATGGGGGGAGGAATCTTTTTTTTCCACTTTCCATGCTGGTGTGTGTTCTGACTTATCTCATCATAAACATGCCTTGAATGGTGGGAAAGTGGGTTTGCATTTGAAAAGGACACATAGTGGTGAAAATGCGCTTGTGATTGTTCTCATAGAGTCATGAATATGATTTGAGAAAGAGAGACACAGTTGTGTTTGTGAAAGTGAGAGATAAAGTGGTGAGAGTGGGTTTGTGTGTTTGCTGCGAGCGTGTGTGTGTGTGTAAGAGAGTCTGCATATCCTCAGCTTCACATGGAGAGTGACTGTGTGACTACGTGATACATTTCATATGCATTCCATCATCCTAAATTTCTTGCCAAATCCACATCAAATGTAAATACTGTAATTTTCGCAGAATGTCATCTGACATCCAGCATCAGTTTAAAACGTATTATCCTGTCAAATTCAAGTTTCCCAAAATGTTAGTCCCAATGCAATGAATGACACTGAGGCACACAGCAGTTTGACAAATGGCTTTGTCTTCTATCTCACTATTTAAATCGTGATGTACTCCATAGTTGCTTTGGATTATTGCAAGAGAACATTTAATGCTAGTCTACTCAATATCATCACCAGTTGGATTTGCTCATATTATCACTGGATGTTTAAAGTTGTTTCACATCTAACCTGTTTGGTGTGTGAGAGAATGGTAATCCAATAACAGAATATACTATATTCTGAAATAGACCATTTTACCTTTGCAGACTAGGCGCCAGGGAAGAATGTTGGCATTGTAAGTTTCTGCAGACCACAGATACATTGATATGAAAAGCATTTGGTCCTCTTTAGCATCTGTATGGGCCACATCTCATTTTCAAACAAACCACTCTGCATAAATATTACATGCTCAGAGCTCAAAAACAACCCCATAGGTAATTTGTACAAGCAGCAAAAAATGACCCATATTTTCTGTTTTACACTGTCGTAATCAAACCCTCTAGCAACTGTAGTAACTAGAAAAGCACTCGAGAGTGCAGACCTCTGCCAAGGAAGCTCCCCCCCTAAAAACTAAACTGGCATAAAAACTAAAATAAAAGAGAATTAAAAAAAACTAAATAAAAGAGAATGCTGTAATTTGTTTATTCTGAGAGGCGTATATGTGTCCCAACTAATTTTGAATCGGAGTTGTGAAGGAAAAATTCAAGTTACCTAACAAACATGCTTATTTGAAGCCAAACCATAATCTTCTCCCAAACCTAACCAAGTACTTTGTGTTTGAATTCTATACGTTAACGATATGTTTAAAACTGCAATTGTATGTCAAACTAGAAAACCTAGTGCGTCAAAAAGTGATACAAAGCGTCCTTGGTGAGATTCGATGTGTTTTTGGTTTGCAGAATCTTACAAAGCCAGCATTTTATTCTGGTGACTGGGTTTACTTTTGAAACATATTTGTTCTATTTTGATGCTATTGAGGCCTTTTTAGACATCAGAAATATGAGAAGCTGAAAGAATCCTGCTCATTGTCAAAAGCTTGTAAAGTGGACTGCTGGTAGACCGGCACTTCCTTGTACCCCTGAAAAGCTTCTTTGTCACATCAAACCACTTCACTGCCTGACCCTTGTAATTGCTTTGTGTCACATTTAGTATGGTAGCGTGTAGAAATACATTCTTAGGGTTTAATTTCTGAGCATGTATCACAAGCTTGCAGGTACAGGGACAGAAGATTAATAATGTGTCCCTTTTTAATTTAATTTTGTTTACAACATATGAAAAAGAAGTGTGGTCTCAACAGATTTTATGTAATAGACAATGAAATGTTTCATGTAAATAACATTGCATTAAACTGACAATGTGCTCTGCTGTGATAAAACTATTTAGGTGAAGGAGAAAACCGAGAAACTGAGAGAAACTGTTTGACATTCTCATCTGCACATTGTGTCCACCAAACCTAATCTGTATGTCAGGATTAATATTCATTAAAATAATTTACAAGATTGTGTTGGGAACACAATAGGCTGCAGTGGTTGTAATAAAAGAGCAGAAAGCTGCCACTTCCCTCGCACCATCCGCTGAAACATATCTATATAACTTCAAATTATTGAGGTTAATCTAATGTCTCTCAAAAGCAGTGTGAGCGGGGAAATCATTGAAAATGGAAAAATGCAGAGGAGATTGTGCCCTGCCTTTAAGCTGAATGACCCGAAGTGGCCGTATCCCAAGTCTGCTATCAGACCTGGGCGTGCTCTACTTGCAAGACTGTCTGGCTCACAAGGCTTCTCTATAATGGATTGCACACTAAATTTCATTTTAATTCCATCTCTATCCAGCTGGGGCAGCCCCGTGAGATAAAATGTCTCTTTTTTCAATCGAGATCTGCAGCAGTCCAAAGTCAGCAACCCATAATTATGTTCAAAAAGCACATATATACAGAGTTATTAATACTAGTCCTGACATCATAGTGCAAAACAATGTTGAAGTGATTATCATTAGCAGCACCTTCCAAAAAGAATAAGCTGTCAACTGAAGCATTTATATCTTGTGTTACTCCGTGGCATAAAAGTTATCAATGGAAAGATTAAACAAAGAAAGAGGACTGGAAGACGTATTAGTGGAATAATTACTCTGAATGATAAAATAATAAAAAGTTAACTACCTTTGTTTAATCAAATCTGTCTGCCATAGATGTATGACTTAATAAAAGTTCTTGGATTTTAACACAAGGCTTTAAAACAAAATACAACTACAGCCAGTTATAAACTCATTTATGTGGCATACTATTTAACTTGCAGTAGAAAGCCTTAAGAACAGTTTTTGAAGCATTTTATATTTTTTGTCTATCAGAGAGAATACATACATTTCTTTGTAGATGGATGTATTAGTCCCAGATATGGATTTTTTTTTTTTTTTTT
>CAFUXE010001001.1:291315-328168 GCA_903364295.1 Serranus cabrilla | reverse complement strand
TCCCCATGATTGGTTAATCTATCATGTTTAAGTTAGAGTTTTGACGATACAGTAATATTACCTGAGGAGCTGTCTGTGAACTCAGGTTTCAGGCAATGAAGTTTATAACAGCAGCACAAGAAGGGACTCATAAATCACACAGCGAGGCTAAATGTGTAGCTAAAAGACCCCATTACAAAACACAAATGAATATGCATGGGGATTGATTTGGTGTGTGAGTGTATGTGTGTGTGTGTGTGTGTCTGTGTGTTCAATGCCTCCTACAACAAACCATTAACTTTTTCCACTGATATTTTTCCATTTATTTGGAGGAGGCATAATATATATATATATATATAATAAAAATCTCCTAATCATGACTACAATTGTTCCCAAACCATATCAAATGTTCTAGTAGTGTAATCATAACCATATATACTTTACTCATAGATTAGCTTTTTCCATGGGTATAGTTATGGTAGGATACAAGAATTTAAAGTGCTAATAGATACATTTCTTCCTTTTACGTACCATTATGCAGTAACTGTTGATTGCACAATGTGATGGCTATAGAATAATGACACATCAGTGTTTTGATTGGCTCCATATAAGCCTCGCTTTCACTATGCATTTCTGTCTGCCATGAAAATTAATGTTACAATTTTTGTCTCAAAGTAATGCATTGACATAATTTAGCAACCAATAAAGAAAAAATATCGCCAAGGGCTATAATAGGGGCCGATACTTGATGGACAGGGAGGCTTCGTAGTTTGAACCAAGACTACAAACTCCTTATTGTCTCCCACACTGTTGAACAATGAAAAATGGCAGACGATGAAACAGGCTGAAGAAACTCTTCCCAGCAGAAGAAAAAAAGCCCTGTTGACTGAGGAGGTAAAAAAGGCAAAGGTGAAGAACAGCAATAAAAACCAAGGTTAAACAAGAATGATCCTCTGATGGCCGAGCATCCAGTCGGAACTTGAAAGGTTTCCAAACCGCATTCTTTCTACTAGATCAGTATGTACCAAAACCTGCCTACCTTATTAATACTACAGGGTGTTTTTTCTGCCTGGATTGTAGCCATGTTAACAGAAGCAGCCAAAACATGAACCTGTCTGTTTCCACTTTAAAAAAAAATAGTTGGCATGGTGTGTAAAGAAGATGTGCTGTGGTTGGTTATCTTTGATTCCAGGGGGGGTAAAATCACTCCTCTGCAACAACTGGTAATAGTTATCCTGCTTAAGCCTCAGTTTACCCATTTATTCCCCAAAGCATGGTTTTAAATTCTCTGGCATTTCCAGGCTTAATAAGGCAGAGAATAGCATTATTTCTGTGAAGGTGATACTAATTTGCAAACACAGTTGCATACACACACAGACCCAGTGACACAAAGCTTCCCTCCTTCTTCTCCCTGTCACACCCCGCATCCCACCATCCTCTATCTCCCTCCTCCTCTCTCCATCCAGCAAACCCAGCAAATGTTTAAATTACACGACCAAGTAAGCAAGATTAATTAAAATGATAATCTACAGGCTGAATATATTTCACAGCTAGCTAGGCGGCGGTTTGAAAATTGCCATGCAGAGTTTTAAAGTCAAAGTGGAGTGTTGACCTATTCATCTGCTTTAGTGAAACAGTCATTAGCCCAATTAAGAACATCCCCATTATATGCAAAACACTCTGCGCTATAATATACTTCATTAATGTAATGTATGGTAATGAGATTAAAAAAGAAGTAATGTTTGATTTATGCGAGCCATGAATGTTAAATAATGTACATTTCTTTTTAAACAAAGTATTTGGAGAGCAAACATCTGTTCAAATAGCTCTGTTAGGATATAAAGGATTCCCTTAAAGGCTTAAGAAGAGAGTAAACAGTTATAATTTTTTAATCCTGCGGTCTTTTCAGGCACATCTGAAAATGTCCTTTAGTCATTACCATTTCTAATTTTCTATTGTACTCTGTTATATTCTACTCTGCTTTATATCTCATCTTTATTATGTAATTTCCCACATTTTCCAGAACTCTGTGCCCTTGTCTCGCTTCCTTTATTTTTTTATTTGATTTCTTGTACTCTTTTCAAAAATAGCTGCTGATGCTTGAGGTTCGTGGATGCTGCAACAATGCCTGCTGTTTCTCAGCTGCTCCTTCTCTCTCTCCCTGTACGAGCATAATCAAAACACGGGTTAGATTCCCTTTTCCCTGGATGTCGGATAATCCTCTTATGAAGTAACTGTAAACCCAAACTTGAGAACGTCTCTCATCACTCTCCCATTCACTCTCAGACAACATACACAAGCTGCACACTGTGCACGGATCAGGCTCTCACCCTGACATGGGATAGATGAAGATTTTAAGAAGATGGTCCTCAATCAAAGTCAATTAGCGGCTAAGAGTGTGTGATTTGTGTGTTTTGCATGTATAAGCTGCATGCGCATGCCTGTGCTCGGTGTGCATTAATGTGTGTGTAAAGCTCTGCACTAGCTTCCTCATCTCCATGCTTCATTTATCTGTCATTAGCAGAATTAATGGCTGTGGGTTTGTGCCAGGGAGGGAATATGGCGCCTTTCCAAAAATCAGGGGAGAACAACTCCATGAGGTACTCAGGAGTTGAGCAGAGTTTGGAGGCTGTGTGCTGGAAGGGTGGTGGTGAAGGATGAGAATGTAGATGAGGATTAGAGGAGAGAAGAAGAAGAAGCTGTGAAAGAGAGAGAGGAGATGCAGAAAGTATTAAAAACGACTTGCAAGGGAGGAGAAGTAATTGGTATCGCTGGCTGAGGGACTAATGGGATGTGGGGAGTGTCTGGAGATGGAGGGAGTGACAAACAGAGATAGATGGTGTTCATTTTCATTAAAATAAAGGAGGGAGAGCTATGGATTATAGCGCTGTGATTTCATGCCATGTCCACACGTATGCGGATGAAGTTGAAAATGCATCTCATATCAATTTTCTGAATATAGAGGTTTTCAAAATCCTCCTGTCAAGTGCAGGGAATAGAAAAGCAGCTGTCCTATTGTTGTGTGAATGCAGGGAATGAAAGGAGCTTTTAAAAAGCGCTGGTACATAATTGTCAGCCTTCATAGACGTGGACAAGTACTTCCCCACATGGTGACACAAGGCTGCTGCCTCCAACTTGCTGTGAAACGTATGCACCTCTTTAAAATGATGTCATTTTGATTAGACATTAGTTGGTCCAATGTTGGTTTTAACATTTTAAGATTTGGGGCTATTTTGCTCCTATATCATGTCTTCTTTCAGTCTATTGGAAAATAAACAGTATTTATTTTTATGTCTTTATGTAAGGACTTATTTGCATGTTTAAACATGCAAAACACACAAAAAAATAACCTCCTCAAGTTTTATGTTGATATCAGTTAAAACTTTTTACCCTATTCACCTGTAGTGTCTTGCAAAATGCATACAATACATATCTTCAAAGGCAGATTTCCCAAAAGTTCAAGCGTAAGAGTTTTCCCCTCATACTCTGAGCCAGAAATCTCCACTTCAGTAGCACTTTCATACACCAAACTTCCTACTTTCATTCCTATCTATATTCTAAAGCTTTTTTACAGAGGGGTTTGTTCTCATATCATTCAAAGCCTGATTTATAGAAGATTTTATACCTAAATCATGGCGAAAATATATTTGTTTTGTGGTTGTTGACTGTACTTTGTGATATATTTAGTGGTAACAATAGGTCAAAGTTCCTTTTATAAAAACCTTTGACTGTATAATGTCAACAAAATTAAACAAGAAATTGTTAATATTCTGTTCTGGAGGTATGGAAACTAGCAATCATAGCATCTTAGAGCTGCTAGCATGGCTGTAGACTGTTAGCCTTGTTAGCATGTGTGCTCCTGTGTGTGTACTGTAAACTATTATATGTACTGAAACAAAAACACTCCGCCCAAACCTCTAACATTTATTGTAACTGTCAAAGCAAAAATAATTGCGCTAATATAAATGGAAAACTTTTCAGCTGCAGTGTTTCTTTTCATGCTGAAAGGGCAGTTCAGTTGTGTGGAAAAATATCTCTTAGAATAAGTGTGAACCAAGTGGAGTGTATAATCTGTAAACAAAACTAGGCCGGCAGTTCAGCTAGTGTTGTAATCAGACAGACAGGCACGGAGTGCAGAAGACAGTTCTGATGTTACAATTAAACATCCAGAAACACTTCATGAAAACAGAGAACAAACAAAGCACAATGGCTGCATGTGGCAGACTTCTCTCCTCTGCCACTGCATGCAGCAATGACCTCAGGGCAGCTCTGCAAAGATACTCACACATTCTCATGTAACTATGTGTACATATTTTATGTGTACTGATTTTGAATCAAACTAGAATGCCACTCACAAAGTGCAGACCGCTGCCAAGGCCAATGTGCATTCACATGATCTTTGAATGTTCCCATTTCTCTAGTAGGGAAGTCATTCTTCTGACATTCAGTGTTGTGTACACTATACGGAAGTTGGGTCAAAGGTCAGTTTACGATTTGGAATTTTGAACAAAGCTCCAAAGATGAACTAGTAACCTATAATTTCTTCATATTTTTTGGCCATTCACTTGAATCAGTAAGAATTTTTCTGACATTTTACAAAACCATGTGAGTGCAGCATAATTGTCCTTTCTAACAATATTAAAAAGTGAAAAAATATTTTAAATATCCACCCCATGATTTCCGTCCAATCCAAGTTGATGAAAATCAGGACAGTAATTTTTTCTTTAATCCTGCTGACCATCAGAAAAATAAACCAAACTGAAAAATCAGCTCACTGGCAGAGGTTATTATTCTTTTTTGTTGTTGTTTTTTTTTAACTCCGAGTGAGATTGAAAAAAACTTGCAAGACCAATTGTTACTCTCAACATATACCAGCCTTCGCTGTATAACTGTAATAATCATTCTGTATTACTGTAATAGCCATAGTGCATAATTAATTATTTGGCGTGGTAGAGCACAAAGTCCAGTCAATAATCTCACTGCAGTAAAATCAGATGATGTAGCCCACATGGCAGCATAGCATAGCACAACAACTTCCCCAAAATTTTAACAAACTCAGGAAAAAAGACATAATGCCTTCACACTGTCGTCAAGATTAAAGCTGGCTTGACTGAATGATGACATGTCTTTAGTTCCAAAGGCTGTCAGAAGACAAAGGAAGAAGATAAAAGAACGAGGAAAGGATTTTTTTTTTTGCCCACCTCAATGGTACAACACAAGATGGCTGTAATCACACCTTGTTTGATGTAGATATACTAAGGAAGAAAATCTAATAAGACTTTCCATTATTACACACAAACACACAGACAAAAGTGTTCAAGATGCAAACTGAGAGATTTCCCTGTAGAAACAAAGAAGAGGTTTTCACTTTGGCAGTAATGAACCAATGTGAGTGTGCATACATGCACCCTGTTCGGCTGAATGCTGTAGTGGTTAGAAGGAGGAAATGACCTCTCAGGCTAAATATGACTGGAATATCAATACATGAACACACACAAGTACGCCATAATAGCTCACAAAACTGTGTCATGATCATCATCAGGCCTTATGAGGCTTTGAAAGGCTCATTAGGTTGAGAGGAGACCAGCATTTGTGTGCGTGTGTGTGTCAAGGTATAATACACCATTTGTGAAACATTGTGTATATTATTGTTTGTGTCTTTGCCATGTTTGTGCATGTGTGTGTGTGTTTGTGTTGCGTGGGGTCAAGCAGACAGGCCTGTTGAGGCAGGCGTAATTGAGGCAGCGGTAATTAAAGCTGTTTTAATTGTTTTAATTGGTGTCATTAACGTACTGAGGGTCAAACTGTTGACACACACAGATTTAGCACAGACTCACACACTGCAGTATGACATATTTCCAGTTACTGTGAAATAGATGGACGGCACTAATCATTGTAGCATAAGCGCTCTCACAGTGTTGTATAACTATATGTTCGTCATTGGGTTTGATTGTAGATGAATAGCTACAGAAACATTAGGCGTCATGCATGAATGATATGCATACACAGATTTGATCACCAGTACTTGTGTACTTCCAGCTTGTTGCTAGATAAGATCACAATTTATGAGTAATGTGGACCACACAGAGGTTGATACCGGGAAAGCCAAGCTTAAATCGCACTTTTGATTTAGGTGTTTGGGCAATCTGCTGCTACCATGGCTTATTCCGCCAACTTAAGAAACCCTCAGGCCCAAAAGAAAGTGGTCTATATCCAAAAACTGACGCATACTCAATAGTAGAGGACAGATCAATATGCTGAAATTGGCTAAATAACCATGATCTGCTGTGTTCTGCACAATATTGCAATGCACCATTGTGACCATCTTTACCCTTTTTAATTCCTTCTTTTTTCAGCACTTTCAATTTCAATTGAAAGATCAATTTGACATCAGATGCGATTAATTACCATTCTGCCAGGGGTAAGAACAACATTGGCTCTCTGTTATGTTTAATGGATTCCACATAGAATTTTCTTATTTTTCTCTTTTTTCTTTGTGAAAGAACAAGAATAAGAGAAAAATAAGAAACATTGAGTTTAAATTAGTTTAATTATTCAACTGTCAACTGTCCAAAGGAACGTACAGTATGAAAGAGAGGTGAAGACAGCAGGGTGGAGTGGGTGGAGAAGAGTGTCAGGAGTCCTTTGCGACAGAAGGGTACCAGCGTGAGCCAAAGCGAAGGTTTACAGAATGGTAATGAGACCAGTTATGTTGTTTGATTTGAAGGCCGTTGCACAGATGAAAAGACAGGAGGCAGAGCTGGAGGTGGCAGAGTTGAAGATGTTCGGATTTCTATTTGTAGTGACAAGGATAGATACAAGATTAGGAAGTATATAAGTGGGACAGCTTAGGTTAGATAGTTAAGTGTGAAGGAGAGCTGCTGCTTGTATTGGGAGAAGCATGTTGACGGACCTGCCAGGCAAGAAAAAGAAGAACTTAGAGATCAGTATCTTTATGCCTTATCCATGTTTGGTATCCTGCAGTCATCATGGAAGTGTTTATGTTAAAATTATGATTTGAAAGATGAAGTGAGACATTTTGTTAGCTAATGATATTGCTGGCAAGCTGAGCCAGCTGTGGCCAATTAACATTAATTACATGGCTTGACCAAACTACAAAATGAAAGTAGGCTCAAGGTCTTTATTTGATAAATGCACAACAATTACAGACATGGCAGTCATTCCTGGCAATGGAATGATTTGGCTTCAAGCTCTTACAATAATATCTGTACTGTTTATGCTTCCTCATACATGGTTTCCACCAGAAATAAATATGTGTGTTTTTGCTATCTGGAAAAAGCAGAGTCTGGAATCTATCGCTAAAAAAACATGTCCTCGATCACATCACGTTGTTCATATGAAAAGTAATGCACTCAGGTGTAATACACTCATTTGACTTTTACCCCGGGAACTGGTGTTTTTATCCCCTTTCAAACCAAAACACAACATTGGTATTTAAGTTGTGTTTGTAGCTATGCCACATTCAATGTCATCTACATATGAAAGCAGTTATCAAACAATGATCTGTTTTTCTACACTTAACCAAGTAGTTTTGGTGCCTAAATGTAACCAAGTAGTTCAGTTTCACAATGTTAACCATGTGTAAAACAGTGAATGAAGTGTAAGTGGCTGTTGGCTAGTTAGCAAAGGAATCTAAATAAACAGCTAGCAGGTTGGCAACTGTTGTAACTATACAATAGATAAACGGAGACATGACTTGAGTTGGGAAATAAAACGCCTATGAGCTTATTATTTGCTGTAATTTTGTCTCACCTTTGTAAGACCTAAGATAATACTCAAATCATATAATTTATTCTCACCAATCAATCAATCAATCAATCAATCAATCAATCAGCAGTCTTGCCCTGTATAAATCAGCAGACAACGGGCTGTGGTCTGCTTGACTCTTGCTACGGTCCCGTGGAGTCATAATCAGACGTTATGGGGGGTTTGATAGAAGTCTATGTGACTACCCTCACTGTTGAAAATTAACGCTCAAAGGGTACCCAGTACGTTAAAGACTGACGCTGGGGGACGATCGTCAAGTATGCGACGACTTGGGAGTGAGAACATGTTGTTTTCTATCATGTTCCTTTTATTCATGACCTTTCCCTTTTGCATTCTAACATTTTCTCAATGCTTTTGGCACTGTTACTCTTGAAATTACAGCCTTTATATTTTTAGCATGCAATAAGCAAGCCCGTCAAATGACTTCCAACAGTTGCAGGCCTAATTTAAAATTGCTTTCTCCTTTTAAAAGGTTTACAGAAAGCTGTTCTGTCTCAGCCGCTGTCTTGTTTGAGCTCATCCTCAGTCTAAAAAAACAGCAAAAGAAATTATCAGTCTTCTGTTCAGTGTATAATGTGTGATAGCCAGTCACAATATTTTAGGTGACAAAAGCCAATGTCTTCTTCTAAATTGCTTTTCAGTGCAATTATACAGGGCTTCAAGTAATTGTTTTTCAATTTTGTGTTCTCCTTTATTTAAATTACGGTGTCTTTTCCTCTATTTTTGGTCAATGGCAACATACACACACAAGCTGCATAACTAACATGGTTAAAAATCATGGGACATTGTATATGATCAGGAAAGTGCATCAAATCCTTTAAAATTAATCAATTATTAATTATTTTGTAAATCTTTTACAGATTAATTTAGAGATAGGTGCACCAACGTTGTGCTTAATGTGTATAAAGGCTTTTTTCTGTAGTAGTTTGAAGCACTTTAGCAGTGTAATTGCTGTATCGCAGATAGTTTTTGATGGCCACTGTTGTAAAGAGAAAAGACAGTGAGACAGCTATGGAGAGAGAAAAATGTGCTACATGCACATTCCCATAATTCATTGCCCATTGACCCATTCCCATGTCAGCCAACATTGTTCCATCATCCCCTCTCTCTCCCTGTTTAAACAGCAATTTTTATTTTGGCAACTCCACTGAATTAATGTGCATGAAAATTATGTAAAGAAGGATTTTTCTACTTTGGATTTTATGAGTGGATATTCTCCCAAATATGCTAATAAAATAAAGGCGTGCTGGAGGTTCTGGAGCTAAGATACAATGCATGATGACAAACAAAGCATCTGTACACTCTGAAATGCAATATTTTTATGTTTATGCATGATCAGACAAGGACCATTTTCAAGTATCAGCAGGAAAAACAAGCAAACACAGGACAATATGAGCAAGGTCATTGTAACAATAAAGACGGATCCTATTCTTTGTATCGACACAATGAGAATGGAAATATATGTTATTACAGCCATTCTTTTCCTCCTTTCCTCTTCCCCTTTCCATCTTATGTCCCATTGAGTGAATGCATGTGTGTTAATTACATCATAAATAATGCCAAACTTGACCCTTAGTCAATCCATGTCAATGACCCAGCACCAAAACATCTTCCATTCTCCACCACCCGCTCTGCACTCCACAGCTTCAACATTGCCTTTCCAATATGCCACACTCATTCATCGATTCTCCGTGAAGGACGAGGAGAGGTCGTGTTTTCGATAATTACAAGCACTGGATCACGACGCTGCAAATAACATCAGCATCGTTAGTGCATGTTTGAGCAATTAGAAAAGCATCTGTCTTTAATCACAGTTTGAGAATACACAATTATGCCAGCAGCATCTCAACTCAAAGCAGGGATTTGATATGGAGTTCTTTTACCCTCATGTCTGTTTTGTTGAATGTATTCTAAATTTCATGCCTTGAAATTTACATGATTTAGCAAAATGAAGTCTGAGTTCTTGTCAAAATGTTAAGAATGGTCAATACATATGCATGTGTCCTGCCTCAGATATGTAAACGGAGTAAACAAAACAGTAGGACAGGGCATCCTTACCCCAAAAATGGCCATAGAGGTAGTCTGTGCATGCAGCTTCTAATGACTTATACTTGTAACAAAGATTTTCTTAGGTAGTGACCCCTAGTGGCCACCATAATTATGTTGGGGGCACAGGAGGAAGTCAGATGATGTAGTATAAAGAGCAATAAAGTCTGCATAGGGAGAAGATTGACCCAGGCAGTCGATTCTGTTGTTATCACACTACAGAACGTGTGTTTGTCAGTGGTTAGCATCCCATCAGTATGGGTGAGTAGAGGTCTACTCTACCCTCCAGTAAGTCCAGCAGTTTGTTTTCAGCTCACTCTCAGGATTCCAGTCTTAATATCAAACATGTTTAATATTTATGATATGAAGTCAAGAAGGCTCTGATCCAGCCAGTAATATTCAGATAATGTCTGTAAACCCCTCACACTAGAGTATCATTTGGCCAGATAATCGGTTCAAAACAGCCTCGAATTGGGACCAATCACTGCGATTGTCGAGAGGGGGTGAATTCGGACCCAAAATAGCCCAATTATTGTCTGGTTTCGGGCCAGTGTAACAAAGTGGCGAATGAGCGTATATTAACTATTTCAGTCTTACAGGAAGAAAATATGCATGACACATTCACCACCACTCCAAACTCCCCCCAGATACACACTCAAGCATGCACACACATACTGTGTATAGCTCTACTTGAACATCTCTTCAGTTATTTTAAGCTGAACCACCCTTACATCTGCGCTGAGAGTCGGTGAGTCAGAGAGATGCTCTTGTGGCATTGGATGGTGTTTTCTGTCAGAAAGCGGAGATCCACCACTGGAGAGATACTAGTACTATCAGCTGAGAGAGCTTGGAGTGTCAAAGCTCCACAAACTAAATCCTCAAATACTGTACATGCTGGAGGCTGTAGAGCAGTCTCCTGCTGGCTGCATCATCCACTGGCTGTAAGTGTGGTTGGTGCACTGCAGGGGGTCCAGATGAAGGGCTTTCCAAAGATTAGAGATGTCAGGGTGATGGGGCTTTAGTCATTAAGGTCTCTGATTCCTGTTTTCTATCTTATTTTATAGCAGGCAGTGGCAGGACAGTGAACATGTGCAGTGATAGATCAAACATCTTTCCATGGAAGTAACATATCAGGGAACTGGTAAACATGAGGCCATGCAGGGAATTTAACATTGATATACTGTTTATGAACTGTAGCAGGTCAACAATATTTCTGTCCGATCCCAACCACATTTTGACTATGGCTTACATATATTAAGTAAAATTAAACTGATGTGAGACACTGTGATTTCTTCTATATTTGAACTCTTCGTCATGCACATGTGCACTTGTTATGAATTGGGGTTAATTCAACAGAAATCTAGCCGTGCTAATCAGGTTTCTCTAATCCCTTACCCCAAAGACAACTGGAGTTTTTGTTGCCATAACATTTTAAAAATGAGGTTACTGCTGAAAGCAACCTGCTTATGTATGTACATGTAAAGGACTGTGTGTTGGAGTGGAGAGAGACAGGATCGCAGCCTTCCTGGAGTTAAATCTCTTGTATATCCGGGATACCTCTGATGGCGATGGTGGGGGTGGGCAGATGGCTGGAGGTGAGGTGTGAAGTGGTTGGTTGAGAGGTGCTGTGAGCCAGGGCCGGATACAGCCTGCAGAGCCGCAGCCCAATCAGGTTTCTGTCTGATCTGCTGGTAGTAAGAATAAGAGGGGATTTCCTCTTAAATAGTTGGTGATGTCCCACCGACTGACCCATGCCGGACCGTTTTACACCAAGCCTGGTAACCCACAATATCCCTGTGTTTGCACGTAAGGCTGTGCTATTGACTAAAAAGTAATTTTATTTGGTAGCCCCCACCCAGCTTGGACTTGACCTACCAGGAGATCTTTATTCCACTTTTATGCAGGTTTAGCTGTAAACTTGCCAGTCTTGTACTGTAAATGATCTGTGTTGCGTTTGTGCATTGTGTAGAACAATGATAAATATTTAATGTAGATTCGCTTTTTCATCGATGGCTGAAAATTCCCAGGTTGCATCCTCCTTTTAAAGCAACACAACACTGCAATTTATAAACTAAGTGAGGTGGCTGTGGGTGATGTATCATATCAAACATACAATATTTAATAGATTCTATCTCAGCAGAATATATTCTCTTGCAGTTCAAAACTGGTAAACTGGAGCACTGAGCTTAAACTCCACATTGACATTTTTATTTTCTGGCAGCCTCACCTTGACATGACTCGATGAACAGTGAAACTCTGGCAGCGCCTGCTCGAAGAATGTGTGCTTTCTGTTTCAGGGACTCTTTATATCCAGGTAGTCAGATCAGGGAACATTGGCAGCTGGCTGTTCGTGAGCACATACGGTGCACGGCTTGCCAAAAACCACAAATGCTGTAGAGGAGTGGAGTAAAAAATTGCTTAAAGGGGTTTTAATTTCCCAAAGTAAGAAGGATGTGTTGGATTATGACATTTGATAGAGGGAAGAGACTAGAAAAAAAGGAAAAAAGGGAAAGACAGAATTATTATATGGGTAGGGGGCTAATTACCAACCACTGAGACTTTCCAGTGTCATTATGGAATAATGAAAATATCACTCAAAACACTATTACAGAAATATTAAATTTTCATTAGACACCCCTAGAGCTTCTCTACTCCACTCCTTTATCAATTTTTGCAGCTCGGGACACTTGTTTCATTCTGTTAATATTTAATGACTGATGGAATTATTAGTCAAACCACTAAGCATTCAGCTTTTGGGACGTGACTGAATCCAAATGTGGACTGCGATAAAGAAGGCATATGTGAAATTGAGTAAGCGGGATGGAGTTAGACGGAGAAAAAAGTCAATTGAATTTGAAAAGTAGGGAAGGGATTTAATAGAAAAGTCAAACATTAGGTGTGGAGCCACACAAGACGGACAGAAAAAAAACAGACGAGAAATAAATAAAAAAGAACAGAATGATGGCCTCCTGCAGAGATGTGGGACTGAAGAAGCCCCGTTGTGAGGTACATTCTACATGCTAATATTGTGAAAAATGAAAGACTTTTGATTGAAAGGGAAGTCAGCTCCCTGCTGCTTTCTGTATTGATTTTCATGTTTTTTTTTACATCTCAAGAGGCACAAAAATAGTTGTTTTTCTCTGCTGTGACCCAAAACTGCTATAATTTACTCACCAGTCTCACCTTGTCACATTTAATCAACATTAATAGTCTTTACTCCGATGTTAATATCATTGCTGAATGGATTGAATATCACTCAGAGGTAACATTAAGCACTTCTGGATCTGTAAAACATGTTCAGTCGATAATCTGCTGTGCTCCGTAACCTATTTCATGTCTTTTCAAAAGTCTCAGACAGAAATATAATTACAAAGTGTCTTGAACTTGAACTTTGGGAAAAAACTGTTGAGGCTATAACCTCAAAAATATTTAGACAACTTGCCATTTTAAATCTTAGGGACTTACTCTCCCGTTTTTGATTTTTAATTAGTTTATATTATGGATTGTCAATAATGTGATGTATAGCTGTCACTGTGGTAATAATTAATGGGAATCCTGAATAAAAAAATGATAAAGAAATGAATGTAGCCATTATTCAAAAGGCTGACTGTGCAGTAAGTATACAGTACATGAATCTAAATACAGTATATTAAGTGCCCCACCTGCCTTGAAAGCTGGCACGATATTTTATTAAAACATCTGTCTATATGGTGAAAGACTGTAAAACACAAACGCTGGCAGGATTAGCATGGCTGGAGACACTCTCCATTCTGTGCTACTGAGAAATGTTAATTAGCCTCTCAGGGCTCACTTGTCCTGGTTGACAGTGCCAATAAATTCTATTCAAACGAGGTGCAGAGGAAGTGACAGGTTTCCCACGCTTGTATTTTCATGCATTAATATCAATAAAAGCTGGCTGTGTTTTGCAATGGCTGATTCAAATGACAGTCTGCTGCCACCCAACAACTCCTCTCTGATGCTCTTCTCAAAGACGTGCTACCTGTGTAAAGTTATGGATATAAGCTTATTATAACCACCTGAGGTTAACACATTCTAATTGTGTAGATGTGAAAACAGTGGTGCCTGACCAAAATAAAGTTCTTTTCATTTACTATGGCTTGAGAGACAGTATGCGAGGTGTTTCTGCTGACAGTAATGACAGCCACTGTGAAGAGAACGACACAAATTCTGCATCTATGTTATTATGTAATTATGCTGCAGAAAAATCTACCTTCACAGCTGGTGTGAACACGCATTAAGATATTAGATGGCATCTCTACAACTTCATTCAACAGCATTTTGTTAAAACCATGATGGTTTGTTAACCTTCTGGATTGTTGTGTGACCAAATGACATGACTTCTTCATGATGTCACGAAGTACAAATGAAGCAACGTCAAGCCCCGCCCCCAACTTCCCTCTAAAGTCGTGGCTTGAAGCTCCATGACAGTTTTTGTTTAATGATGGTTGGCCGAGTAAAACCTGACACAATGTATATTATATAATATATTTAACATAAAAAATGAACTAGATGTTATCCTCATTTGACCTCTTATACGTTATATTTGAAACCTGTGTTTCTGAAAAAATCTGAAAATGTCGTGGTACACATTTTAAAGTAGTATTCAAAAACAGACAATTTAGCTCCAAAGACTCCAAAGGGCTACAGCAAGATAAGGGACAATGAACAAATTGTTATTATGGCTAAAAACAGATGTATGAAATCATCTTAAGGCTTACATTTCTCTTACCAATGAATATCAATGAATTCACACTGCTCTGGCACTGAGCACTGCAACTGGATGTAAATAATTAATGCAGAACAGAATCATATAGGAGTTATTCATAGCAGACAGGGTTGAACAAGGATAGTGGACAATGGTAGGAGTTGCTGTGAACTTTTGAATAAGAAGATGAATAAAGTGTAATTTGTGGTTTCTTCAACTCATTATGTAGACTGTCCTCTCCAGCACCTCACAAACAGTAATCCTTATCCCGAGTCAGCACAGTTTAAATTCTCGACTGTGTGTGTTGAACTTCTGTTCCAATTTCCCTTTAAGTGGCATTGGGCGAGTGAGGAAAAGCCTTTTAAAATAAGTACGCTCTCTTTTGAAAAATGAATCCATGAGATGGTTTTGGTTTACTGGAGAAAGATTGAAATTATGTACGTGTGTGTGTGTGTGTGCATGTGTGTGTGTGCGCCTGACACAAACCTCCTGGCAGACCTCCAGGTACATCTCAAGGATGAAACCTTTGCAGGTGTGTGCATATGTGCATCACACTTAACTTAACATTCAGCACTAATTAAGAGCTGAGAGGAGGAAGCAGTCAGACTCTCTTTCTTTCTCTCTTACAAAGACACACATAACGTATACAGACTCTCGCAGAGTGCACAGTGAATGGAGGATAATTGGTCTAGGCATTCAGAAGACATTGCATCTTGATCGATACTTGAGCAATGGGAGAACATTACCACCATATTTTAGCTGACTGGCAGCTGACTTTAATTGACTTTTGGCATATAAGTGGTCATCAGATTTCTGTTTTTTCATGATAATGGTGATGGTGATGACGATGACTACGATGTTGATGATGATGGTGAAATTCAAGCATCATGAAATGAATGAAAATAGACTTTTTCTACATATTTGCACCAATACGATATCCCTAAAGGTACTCAGCAGGCTGCTTTAGAAAGCAAATAACAGTATTAAAGAATACTTATCATTATTATACATTATAAATTGATATATATGCTTATACATATACACACAGTTTTAAAATGAAGAATACAAAATCAGTACGTATGTTAGTTTCAGTCACTTCCTGACCAATTAAATAACGAAAAAATGAAAAACACGATTTTCAAATTACCCCAAGTATCCTTTTCTGCATTATATGTTCCTTAAAAGTTTTTATATGCACGTATATCTGACAACATGATGCTAATATGTTTCACATAGGCCAATGACAACCAATAATATCAGCCTACTGATAAATCACTCAGGCTCTACTAGCTGGTGAACATAGCAAAGCATTTAGAAGAAAATAGCTTTCTTATGGATTGGTGGAGACCAAAACTGAGCTAATACTGTATTTTGGACTCACATTGCTTAGATGGCCAGAAACATGATTAATGTTACTCCATGTGTATAAAAACAACTGCTTGTTGGCATTTTCAACAGCCTAATTTCAGCTCTCAAGCTGATTCTCTAAGATTTTTTACAGTTCCTCTAAAGGTGGCCTCCAAAAACTGGTTTTGGAATCATTTCAAGGCTTCGGATAGAGTGTGGAGACAAAGAGACAATAACTAGTCAGGCTTAGCACAAAGAAACAAAGAAAAAGACAAACAGCAGCTTGAAAATTGTCTTATTTAATTTATTATGTTTGTTTAACATGATGAGTTCAACCCGTGATGGTGAGTTGAAACCGAGCCTGTTTATTTCAAAGTCACCTAGTTGAATGATTTTTTTAAACACAACATGACGATATTCTTACTTTTACACATGACTTGGTGAAATTTGGCGATCCACTTGACATTAATTAACAATCACACTCTCTGAGATTTAACATCTCTAACCACTGTTCCATAGAATTAATATGAGCTCCTTTAAAGTGTGCCTCAAAGCCTCATTCACCCCCAACCCCTGCAAACACATCGTGGTGCTGGTAGACCGAGGAAATTAACTTTTCATTGGCCATCAGGCTAATTGGCTGGTTGATGTGACAGCTAACGGAGCAAGGGGTGTAGAGCTGCGAGAAGACTTTATTCTCTGCTACGCATTCCCCCCTCTCCCTCACACACACATATGTAGACACACGCAGCCACACAAACTCACACCTACCTCATCCCTGTGACAGCTAAATTGGGATTAACGAGCTTTTAGGGAAAAGCTGCAACAGCAGCTCCTTTTCTCTTTGTTTTTCTTCCATTGACACCCCCATGCCTGCTTGGCAGCCTGACTGTCTGACTGGCTTGTGCTTGATCTTGCATCAAATAGAAAGGTTTCCTTTTTTTAACTTGGTACACACCTGCTTGGTATACACAGCCTGCGGGCTTTTCCTGGCGCCACACTGGTCAACAAACCGAGCTTTGAGATCACGGTGGATTTAGAAGAAGAAGATGAATTGATAGTCTGAAATATGTACATTTGAGGATAGACCACGGTCTCATGGTGGATTGTGAAAGAAAACAAACACATATAAATAGGACGGAACAAAAGGAACAAAAGTTAATGTGCTCTAATATTAATGTGACAGAACATGGCAGATGGTGGGGCTTTGAGTTGGCGAAGTGAGACTAAGTTGTACTCAGCATGATCTGGTAGTGCCAGTTTCACACCACGGCATATTTTATGGTGAACCGACGACTCACAGCATGAGCAAATATTGTGGGAAATATTGCTCTTCAGTACTTTCACACTTACTCCTCAGATACAGTTTGATAAAGAAAGGGGAATGTTGGTAGACTGTCCTTTTGGTCGCCTGTACGCTGATATGTAAACGCTGCATGTATAGTAGAGATCTGTCTGCATATTTACCATCATTACTGAGACTTTTGCTTTCTTTTGCAAACCATATCCAGAACACAGGTATGTACAATCTGTGTGATTTCAGTGGATTAAGTGACTCACATCCGCATGAACAGATCAGACTCAAAAAGCCTTTCAGGACTTTTATTTGCCAGTTTGATTTGGACGAAATTCTGCCTGTTGGGGGATTCTTAATGAGTGATGTCCTTTCACTTTCCTGTGTCAGATACTGCTGGTCTGAGCTAGTGCTAATTAGCTATCAAGTCCTCATTTATTAGCTGTCTGTCTGTCTTTTTACGGCTCAATGACTGTGTCGTACACTGTGTATATGGAGTCATTATGGGTTTCAGGTCCATGCCTAGTACTGGAGCTGGTTTAACATGAGCATCAAAGCAGCAAAGACAGAGATCAAAGTGAAAGGATGGAAAAAAAAACAACACATGGTAATGTAACGGTAAATTATTTACCATTGTTTACCCTCCTTACCTCCCCCGACATGGACTTTTGTTTGCTGACTCTGGCATACACGTACTGCCCCTCTCCATAATCTTTTAAACACCTATTGTCATTACCTTTTGTATAACAATGCTTTTGAATTTGAGGCCATGAGCTGAATGGCATTACTACCTTTAGAGCTGGCACATTATTCTCCTCATGGACCACAAGGCTTCGAACATGCTCTGGCACTTTGGCACAGGACACAAGCCCCTCCATCTGTAAAGATGAGGGGGACGCCTCAGTCAGAATAACCTGCAAGCTCAAATTCACCCCAGGGAGCAGCAGGGCTCATTCAGATGCTCTTCACAATCTCAGCAGGACACATGTACCATCAACCCCCTGCACCTGCTGTATGCCCACGAGGGGTCGGCCGCCAAGGATGCCAGAGAAGCCTCTCCTGCTTGTTTGCAGGCCATGACAGCTCTCATGTAGAAGGGATATGTGTGGTCCAAGAGCTGTGTTCGCTTTAGGGATATGTGTGCATGCTTAAGTCGTCAGCCAATGAAAATTGTACTGGTGGACAAGACACTGGGAAGCTTGGACCATCAACAACAAAAAACACCACACTTTTGGGTCCATGCTGATGACTGCCAAGCTGCTGTGAGTCATTTGTCAAGGAATGTATGGAGGATCAATAAATACATAAATATGGCATTAAATACCCTGAGAATAATTTAAAAAAAAAATTTAAAATAGGCATAAATAATACAGCCTTTTGCGTAATAATGAAGAAATGCACGAGGAAATCTATACTATATTAAAACTACTACACAATATATGTCTGTGTATGCATTTTAAAAATGATTTTAAAAAGAAAGACAAAAATACATATATACTAAAAATAAAGGGGGATTATTAAAAAGGACATTAAATAAAGAAGCAAGAAGCAAGAAGTGTTATTTTCATCTGTAGAGTCTTGGCATATGTCAGACAGACAGACATCCTTAACAAAATATTTTTCTTGTTTCGAGAAATGTGCGAGCAACATGCACAGAGCAGTACACATTCACTGAGGAAGATTATACTGTAACTGAAGTTGTGTATGGAAGATGCGAGCATGTGATGGATAAAACAATGCACAACTGGATATGGTATGTGCAGATCAGTTGCCTCACCGCTGCTTCCTTAGGCTGGCGTTTGATCTACACACACCAACACATGTTTTGCAGGCAGTCTACTGAATAATGCTGATAAAAGTGATGCCCATTCGATCCACACATTGTACACAAGCCTGTGGTGAAGAGGTTCAAACAGATTACAGATTAGTCTTTATTCGTTTGAACGATTTTCATTGCTTACTCTACTACAAATTTTCAGGTTGAATGTGATTTTATGCCAAACTAGCTTTTGTTGAGGCTGGTCTCCCCTCAAAAACATCAATATAGGGCGTTTGTACAAGCAGCAAAATACATCTCATACTTTAGACCGTCCTCTGCCGCCATCTTGCTGACATAATTTACGTAACTCCCCTGACTCACGATTTGTGAATAATTTACGTAACTTACATGTTTGCAAGGTTCACATCACCCTCATCACTACTTAACTTCTGGCATTCATGTACATTTATTCATTGTTTAAACTGCCTTTTTTAACACCTAACAAGGAAGTTTTTGCCCAAAGCCAATAGCAGTGGTTTTGTAGCTTAAATTCACAGAAACTGCAGAATTTTTTACAACCGTGAACCCTGTGTATGTATAATGACCTGCGCTAAACGAGCTGCAAAACACTCATATGGGTCAGTATGGGTGGTATTGACAAACAACCTATTCTGTCACTTATGTTGGAGATCTTGTTGCTTTTGTAAACAGGTATGCTCGTAAGTGTGCAACGCTCATTATTGATGTTGTTATAATTTGAGTGGGCAGTTTAAAAGCTTTTCTGCTTGTCAATGTGTGCGGCGCTATCATAAGATCCAAGCATAGAGCAGTGTGCACCCCTTCATTCATATTCTGGTTTTCCGGGGGAAAAAAAGTAATTCCATTAAGATTAGAACATTTCCACTTACTGAGCTTAACAGTAAATCAGCTGCCTTCTTAGTATAATAGTTTTCTTTTTAACCTGGGTGCATCATTAGAAAGAGCTAAAAGTAACTCGTTAGTGTTCATCTCATTAAGGGTTGAACCTTCATCTAAACATAGACCAAAGCTTTCTGAGGAAAAAAAGTAGTTTAGAACTAATTGCAGCTCTAGTGTAATTCCTTCATTGCAGGAAGAAAAAAAAACATAATTGCAGCTTAACATCAAGGTGAGCTAAGAACATTAAGTGTGAATTAAAACAGTAAATTAAGTAAATGTGCTACTGATGCTGACTGAGTCAAGGTCATTAAGAGGGAATTATTCTTTCTGGGTGAGGTGATTAGCTCGTGTTAAAAGAAGTTTAAGTCTGCTTTGTGAAGAAGTATGCGCAGCATGTGTGTTTAGAGTTGTTTCTTTCAATCATTGCCAGATAGATAAATCACATTTTCTCCCATCTGTTAGCCAGGCTTAGAAAAAAAAGTTGAGAGAAATGGGGAGCAAATGAAAAGATGAAGAGGATAGATTGAGAAGTGGGAGAAATAAGGGGGGGAGAGTGAAAAGAGGCAGAAAAAAAACTCCTCCAGCTAATGATACACTTTTATTAAGAACCCAGAAACAACTTATTTAAAACTTTACACAAGGTACATGTTTCAGTTTCAAAACCCACTTTCTTTCTTTCTCTCTTTTCCTATTTTGCACTTGAAACCCGGCTCATATCGGAAAAAGGGACAAGTAAACATTCAAAAGGTCAGAATTCATTAGCTGGGAAAATAGCTTGCGAAAACAAAATTGCCTCTTTTCTCGCTCTCCCATCTCATATTCAGTCTTTCTCTCTTTCTTCAAAGCTCAGCAGAAATAATGAGCTGATAACAGAGTGTCTGCTTGACACCTGCTGAAACGCCGAAGAAAAACAGCCTGTTTCACTGATTCTTTTAAGGCTTTTGTCGAGAAAAATACTTGCTAAGTTTAAGCTTCGACGCATCAACAGTCAAAAGCAGTCAGAGCAGATAACGGATGGCAGTTAAAATTGATGCAGTTGTCATTTAACATTTGTTTAATATATATTGTTGGTGTAAGTATAGTGAGCACACACACTCATATACACAGCAAATTGTGGCACAAACACACACACCATCTGATCTTGTGTGGTCCATGGTTTTCAACCTAGCAATCAGTGACAGTCGACTACAGTGTGTAGCCTACAGAGTAAGACAACCACAGGATGGACACAAACACACACACACGCACACACACACGTGACCACCAAGGACCACCACAGTCATTATGGAGTAGCATCTGTTTGTAAATAAACCACCTCCCCGCCATAAGTCTCCCACTGTGTGTTCATGATATTCACTTCATGTTTCTTCCAAAAACCAGAATCTTAACATAGAAACACCATAAAAACCTCCATTCAGTCTGAATGGAAGAAAAACAGTGACATTTCATTTAATTACTATATCTGCATTTCACTCAGATAAAGATCTTTACGGTCGTACAGTTTTCATTCTCTGTAATCAAGAAACCCCAGCAGTCTTATCTTTAGTCGTTAGTTCATAAGATGAAAATCTAAATTAATTGTACTGTAGTGAGAGCCAGAACTGTATGAAACTCTTTCATTATGGAAACTATTAAAACCATGTTAGAACAAAGTTTGCAGCTATAGAGGTCTTTTATATTTGTCGAAAAAACTAAAAGAAAGAAACACTTTTTGTTCAGGCGGTATATAAAACATTTACTGTACAATAAAGAGCATAGAAATGGAAAAGTGTGGGTGTAGTAAATTACATATATAGCCAGAACAGCCACATTTACCCTAAATCATGGAGGGGCAGAGCTGGAGGTACTGACTGCTACAGATACTCTCAAATCCTTAAAGTTTGCATTTTGCCCAGGCTACAACCCCGCAAGTCCAACAATGATTCTTCCTGTCCTCGTAACAGGACACACCTAGGGTCATGTGGAAGAGATGAAGCCAGAATTGGCAGGAGTTTGTCATTGAAGCAGCATGGGGAAAGAGAGGAGCTTTATGTGACCCTAACCTTGTGAAAAACTTGTTACAATAGTGATGTCTTTATATGGCATACAAAGCAAATATTAAGTGCTTACATTCGCAAGGTCAGTACACAAAGCATGCCATGTGTAATGCATGCTGTCTAGCATTCCATACAAGTACAAGCATTGTTGTTTTATCTGTTTTAGTCCCCATCCTCTCCAGATATCTGGCTGCTGAATGTGTTCATGCTGTATTTTGCCCACATTACACACAGAAGCTGACTCCACTGTTAATGTAAGAATATAAGCTTTAAAGACACATTGTGAAACTTTCTGCCGGAAGGAGTTTCTTTATCAAAACAGTAACAACCTTGGTGATATTGTAAGTTTGTCGCAAGAGGCATTCAATGCATGACTCAGACAAGCTAGAACCCCCATTCATCCATTCATTTATTCTCCTTTGCCACTTATTCTAACTCAGGTCAAAGGGGGGCTGGATCTGAACCCAGCTGACGTTGGGTGAGAGGTGTGGTCTGGACTGGTGCCTTCATTGCACACGACTTCTTCCAAAAGAAAGGCCCCTCTGATAAAAACTTGGTAAAAAAAAACTCAGGAGTTTAAAAACATCCTGAGGGGTCCCAGAGGGGCTGTGAGCCAAACTGTCACTAATGTTTGCTTCGTGTGTTTCTTAGATATATTCAGATCCGACAACCACACTATTGATTCATACACAAAGGGGGTATAACACCATTGACAGGCGACCAAATGACACAAACAGTTAAATTGATTGTTGTTGGAAACTTTTTGAATAATGTAAAAACAGATATAGGCATAAGCATAACTAAAAATAATTAGATCCATGTCTAAACATTTCAACTGCGACAGAATCTTTAACCCGACTGCAACACATTGAATGATAACACAAAATGGACTAAATCAACATACTGTTTTACATTTTGCTTCTAGGGTCAAACAGGATATTGAGGGTGGTGTACAAGCCCTGCTAGCAACATTTTTCACTTCAAATTACAGTTAAATCTTTGGAAATACTTATATTTGGAAATAAAGATTGAAAAGGGGGTGACCCTTCCGCCAAATAATAGGCCAAATTGTGTCTTTACGGGGGTTATTTGCTGGAATATTTCTTGGCTGGGCGGCAACTTCCTGGAATCTTGTAAGGATGCCAGGCGACCAGTGGAGACACCAAAATGTCAAACTATTGCTTTAACCTCATCTCCATATATGCTGCAGCTGTCTTGACTGTTTTTTTCTTTTCTGTCCCTTTTTTATTTACTTTTCTTCTTTTTTTTGGAACATTTTCTGATAACCTTTATATCATATGAAATGTTGCAAAATGTATTTTTAAGAAGACCTGAAGTTAAATTCTTAACATATTTTGGCACTGAATGTAAAGTCTATGTTACTTTTTCTCTTGTCCATATTTTACCTTCACTCTGCTGCAACATATTTAACATATTTAATAATAGACAATAGCTAGGGTGCATTATACAGTGCTTTTCTTCTTTTAGGTAAAAATGATATTTCTTTGTGCTTTAATTCCTTAGCTCCAGTATGTCCTTATTGTTATTATGAGAGAATCCTCAGTGATTACCCATATTACTGTGAAGGTAATCCCACTTTTTGGCAGCTTTCTGTATCATGCTGCTGGCCATATGTCGAGGCGATGGCTGTGTCCAAGCCCTTCTGTCTAGGTGATAGACTCGGCCCAATTAACACTAACGAGATTGTGACCAGGGAAAGCTATATGGCCACTCATCAGCAGACTCATATTATATATTCGTCATATATTACTTCTTTGTTATTCCGTTTGGAAGTTGCTCTTGACTTTCCGAGTATTTTCTCATGTTCTAAATCGTGGTTCAAAGTGGCCTTTTCTTTTCTTTTCTTTTCTTTTCTGTTCTTTTCTCTTCTTCTTGCTTATCCTCAGTCACCTTTGCCTGCCACATTCTTTGTTCTTGTCTGCACATCATTTTACACACACACTTACACACTTCCTTCTCCCCCTCCTCTTGTCTCCTACCTAATTTAACTGTCCTTATTCCTTCTGTACTTTTCCCCATTTATTTCCTTTATGTCACCTCCATATATATTGACCCTTTAAATCACTTTTGCTCCTGCTCTCTTTTACCCACCCTCACAACATTATCTGTTTTATATCATCTTGCTTTTTATTCACCAACTGTCTTCCTATATCTTTTTTTTTGCTCACTTTAGGGCCTATTGTTCACATCTTTTAACATAAAAAAATGAGATTACTGAGTAGATGGACCAAATTAATGGTTAAAGAGACAAAATGAATGGCTGGGACAATGTCGACAAAAGACATAAATGCACAGTACTCACACACACAAAATTGAGTGAGTGACACCACCTAATGTTCTCTAGCCCCCTTTTGTAAGTGAATATTGTGTGCACCAGCCGCCATGTCAAAGTCCTGGTACATGCAATTACAGTTCGATGAATAAATTTAAATACATTTGGTTCCCATTCACCTGTATCCATTTGTTAATTGATGGGTGCCCTTTGGGTTGATTGCAGTCTTTAGTTTTACATTTAATCGGCTCCCTTTTCATTCTTGACAATGACAGTTAGGTTATGTCGTTCATTTTCTTTTTCTCCCATATACCCCACCACTGGAAACAATGATAGCAAAATAATTAATGAGAAGGCAAAGCATCTCATGAGCATGTACTATTTAACAACCACCATCACCTCTTCAGTTGTAGCAACAGCGAACATGTTTGACAGCTGAGTGTTAAATTGGCATCGAGTTAAGAGAGTCAGTGCTAAACTTCCATTGTTATTCAAGTAGAACTACAGCAGATAAATGCATAAAATTCTAAGAACACATAAAATAGATGAAATGTATTGTATTTAGGCAACTGGAAATGTAAAATAAAAGTCTGTTAGCCTATATATGTAAGTTTCAATAAGCTATGACATATCTGCAGTTATCTGATATTTGTCAAAGAAAATACACCAAAATCATTCTAAAGCTACATGAGTAATATTAGCTGCAAGTTAACTTGTGGCAATAAAATATGAATGAGCACTGCAAAATATGTTTGTACATTGTTTTTGATCAGAAAATGTAACTACTGTGAAATGTACCGGTTGTTAAGCTATGTCCCCATCTACCAAGTGGCTTACGAAAGGGCTATTTTCACTTGGTTTCAATATTGTACATCACTTAGCAGAGCCTTTTTTTTTCTAGCTGTAGCCCTAAGCGGTGCTCTCATCATTCACTGAGACTAATGAGCTGTCTTTGCTGATGTAATTTACCTCATTTTGTGCCAGCTCACATGAAAAATTTAACCATTGCCATGAAAAATAGTTATGTTTTAGCCTTAAATTATGTGCATATCTTTGTCAGTCAGACACTGTTGAAACCTTCTGTTTGAACCTCTGCTTTCATTCAGATTTGTTTGTGAGTTGTAAACAGAGGGGCTATAGAGATATATACAGAGATTTCCCAGCAGCTCAAGGATAAATATACTGTATGTGCTCAAGGGGGGAAATTTGTTCAGTTGGCACATTTAACTGTAGTGGAATAATTACCTGGGTCAAGTGTGCACTTTTGGGGATGCTAATCAGGATATTCTGCTTGTTAAAATAGAGAGAAATAAATTTATTTTTCTTTCATATCCCGCTTTGTTTCATGAATTTATTTTTCTCCAATTACAAGCATGAATAATGTTCAAACAAAATATCATATTAAAATAGACGATGACAAAACAGAATGCTTTCTGAAACTCAACTGAAAACTGTACAAGGCAAGATGGTTCAAACTGATGCACTTTCATTTTTTTTCTAAACGTTTGGGAAATCAGGTGTTGTATTACAGTAGAAAAGACAATCCTGACAGAGATTTAGTGGGAGTAAGTCTGTTTACTCTGCACTGCACAGATAGTTTTCTCTCAGTCAAGAACATTTGTTACACCAGTTTCATTATGACTTGTCAGTACGTTGTCACCTGCTCACACACATACATTTTTGCTTCTACACTTCATAGATATAAAATGAGTCCTTTCCAATACAAGCTAACCATAACCCAAATGTAACCGTAACCCAAAAACTGTCCTTTAACAACCTGAGAACCAGACACAAAACTGTCCTCCCTCTGAAGGTCTAAAATTAAAGTCCTCACATGGACAGAAGAACAAAAACACTTACACACACCAAAGGTTATTCTATGCTCTTTTTAAGTCATAATTCACCAGTATTGTGTCTAATTTTTCCTTCTATAAAGGAGTTTTCCTGACTTATTTGATTTATGTTGATTCTTGCAGGGGTTTTTAAATTAATATTTCAGAGGGAAATAATTGTAAAGAAGTGAAAGTGAAAGGGTGTTAATTTGGTCAGAAAATGCCTTTCTAAGAGCTGCATGCATTTAAAATAATAAGAATCAAAGGTCAATGCTGCTGAGATTTAAAAACATATTCCTTTTTACCAGTTTTATGGTTTCAGACTGTCACTGATAAACATTTTACAATTACCATAGAAACCTAACCCAAACTTATACCCTTACCAAGTTATGTCCTTTACACTTGAACAGCCCTTTGATGACCCGTGGACTGAATAAACAACTTTTGAAGACTGTCCTCCCTCAGAAATTTTAAAACGTGGTCCTCACAAAGACAGAAGAACAAGAAAACATACACACCAAAAGTTATTCCAGTCTTATTGACGAAGACTAACTAACTGATTCTTAATATGCTGCAGGAATTTTTCTAATTCAGGAGGAAATAATTATACTCCTTTGAAAACATTAGAAATTTACTATTTAAACCTGTACTTCATTGCACACACTCATTTGGTCGGGAAACGCCTTTCACGCTTAGAGGAATCAAATGTCTGATGCTGCCCAACAAAACACTTCAGCAACACTAATTGGCACCAGATACACATCCAGCCAGTGAGCCAAAAAAAAAAACAAGTACCTGAAAGCTGTATACTAAAAAGGTTACTCACCCTATCATTCTATTTTTGACTTCAACACCTCTAAAGCCAGCTAAACTATAAATGAATCCAAACATTTCTAATAACACATGAACCTGATGAGAGAGAAGGAGAGCAAGAGCATTAGGAATGACATTCAAAAATCGTCCTGATCAACCAAATGAAAAGGGCAATTTAATCAACAAAATCTCAAATTCAACTCTTAATCTCACAACAGTCTGTATGAAATGCCAGATGTGGTGACAAAGGAAATGTGTAATTGCATCAATAAAGATATAAAGGTTTCAAAACAATGCAATAGAATGTCAAAGAAAATGCACCAGACGTGAGAAATACAGTTACAACACACTCTTTTCTGAGGCAAACATTTGCAATGTCATTCTAGGGACAAACTCTGTTGGGGTATAATGTCAATCATATCGTTCATGGCATAGATGTCGTATGCAAGGGTTAAAATGTCACTGTGTAATGCGTGACAGGCAGCTAGTTTCAAAGGCACACTGCCCTCGAGCAAAGTGAGGCCTGCTGCTTGAAGTTTCACTTTTGTTCTTCTGACCTGGTGAGAAGGCAAATATACTTTTGCGGACACAAATTTACCTTTGAGTCATTCATAAATGGAATGACTATAAGGCATTTTCACCCTCATAAGCAAACAAGGTATTAAGACACCCCTCTGAGAGTTTAAACAGACTTTACTGCCACAAGCCAAAAAGTAACTGTGTTTCAGAAGGCTTATTCGCTTAAATTTGGAGAAGTTTTAAAGTTTTAATAACCAGATATAACAAAGGACCCCGGGCTTTCAAAAACTATTACCTTAGCTTACAGTTAATTGCTTAAAAAAGTTAAATCCAGTGCAAAATTAACAACTGTCTGCTGCACCATAATTTCAAACATTGTGATGTTTCAGGCTAGGTGCCTTCTGCAACCCATAACAAATATCTTGTTAATAGAATAAACCTATTGTTTATGGCTATTTAAGGTAATACGCTCTAGAGGCAACATGGCTCAGCTAACGAAGGTCTGGTCAGTTCCTTTATTAAGAGTTTTAGTTTTCATTTGAGTTTTTATTCAACTCTTAGATGAGTCAAACATATAAAATGATAAGCAATAAACAAACAATTAAGCTCTTCAATACAACCATGCTATATATGCACAGTGTATATTGTATTGTTTTATTTACTGTTGTCATGCATGTGTGGCTGTGCAGTCATCTGGACACGATCATTAATAAAACCAAAACCAATTTATCATACATTTATCTTGCCATGAAATGTGCAACCATCTGCTCACAAAAGTACCCAAAAATAAGTGTTGCTGGACAAAATCCTCCCTTATCCTCTCATCTCTCTCATAGCTGGCCTGCAGTCCCCGTAGGCATCTTATCAGACTCATTATCGGATCACTTGCATCCAAAAATACTAAAGCATGCTGTTTTGTATTATAATTAATATGACAGCTGTCCTTCTCAAAATGTGTTATTTTAAAGAGCTTGAGGGAGTGTTAGAAGGGATATGTCAGTGTGAAATTGTGATAAAATCAGTTAAGAAGTAAGAGAGTTAAACTTAGTCACAGGTTTATTGGGTCCACCTACTATGGCTAAAAATAATCCATTCCGATGCAGTGCAACATCAGAGCAAATAAGTGAAGGTTATCATGTTAAATTTTTATTTTGACATAAGGTAACGTATTACTTATCTTTTGGAAACCAATGAAATCAATTTACATTTGTGTTGTTTCCTCTATATTAAAAAACTCTAAAGAAGTGTTGAACCTGAAACAAGTGCAGTTTCTAAGCCTGCATAGGACAGAATGGCTGTTGGAGAGCTGTGTAACCCACTCCCACTCCCTGCTAATTGGTTTGAAATGGCACTTAATGTGACGGACCCTCCACCAAATGGAGTGGAAGTGGGTAGGGGGAGGGTGTAGGGCTTTGAATTGGAATTGGGTTTATGGCTACAATTTCTACACTGTTCACTCAATATGGATGTGAACACCCTCAAACACCCTCAGTGCTTAAGTCAGCAGTAAAGTCAGCAGTTTAACCCCAGTCACTGTTTCATTTTAAACCCTGTGTGCTGGAGTCCAGAGCCAAAACGATGACAAATGTGGTGCTGTCGTATAATTTCTGATGGTACAAGAAACAAAGAAGTGACCCAGTGCTTTCCTAAAACGGGGACCTCATATTTTATATATTTTAGCTGAGACAGATACTCACAAAATCCATAACTTGTGTCCTGTCCTTTAAAAACTAATTCATCCATCTCGGCCACAGCTTTGGGAAGGCCAGTTGCTTTTAATTTTAACTGTATCAAAAGCTTTCTTGAATGACCAACAGAAAAGCCAAACTTAATCCTCTGCTTCCTTTTTTACTACCATCTGTGAAATATAAAAAGTGATGAAGCAGGTGTCAGTGTCTTTTTCTTACAAAGCTGAAATCAACTGTTTTGTATTATGAATTAAAGGCTGATGTTTAAGGAAATGTGACAGAGGAGCCAAGCATTCACATCCTGTGTACGGTCAGGTTTTGGCAACAAAAGTAAGACTTTAAGGCTTAAAGCTGGAGAACGATTCTGTTTTCAGTTAGATGTTAATAAAGTGAACATGTTGCATCTTGTGCTTCAAGTGACTGCAGACCTTTTTTGTATTAAGCCATGTTATTAAAAGGCATAATCCAAGCAGCATTATATTTCTTGCAAAACAAATTCCCTTTTGCAAATTAGTTGTATGTTAATGTCATTTTCCAGGAGACAGGATGCAGAAAGGGGATCGCTGGATGGAAAGATAATGCTAATGCATCAAAACATTTTTACTGGTTCCTGATTATTGTTTGGTCTATTTGCTTTTCATGGATGCATCAGAAAAAAAACTAACTATATCATGGCAAATGATATCAGACCATACTCTATACGCACAAGCAGGTTAAACCCATATCTAAGTTATTGTCAGGCAGGAGGAGGGGAGGGGATGTATAAAAAGCGATAAAGTCCATGTGGGGAGGAGGTTGTGGTGGACCAGTGGGTCAAACAAATACAGGATGTTGCGAAACAAAACTCAACCTTGAGCTATTTAAATTTTTAAACACAACTATATAAGTGAGCAACCATGTCACATATTATTCATGTTGCATTGAAAATTAGGCACAGAAGGGTGGTCAAACAGGCAGATGATCAGACAGGAAAGAAACGCTGGTAAGTTAACTCAACAATAGCTGAAAACGAACTGGCAACGAGACAAAGGAGACATTATTAATTAAACGAGCAACAGGTGAAACACATCAGGGCAGGGAGAGGTAATCACAGAGGCGGGAAAGGAGGGAACACAGGAAGTACAGACACCTGTCATGAAACGAGAGGAATGGTTTCAAAATAAAACAGGAAATGACAAGACAAAAATAAAAGCACTACTGCCTGGGAGCGGTACTGACAGCAACTTTGTTCAAAAATGCTTTTGGTTTTTATAGATAGTTTCTCCTTTCATGGAAACTGTACAGAGGCTAAATTTTTATGTAACTGACCTGTTTAAATCATATCATGGCTTAAAGTTATGCATAAGTAATTGTTGCCACTTTTAGTGACAGGAGGGGGCTTTCACAGTCAGGGTATTTTAGAAACCAGACTTCATTCAGCCTGTCTCGGCTCTCCCACGCTCCATCTCTGACTAAGCTATTTTTCAGATTAATCAGGAAAGCTTAATTTTGGCTCTTTAGAAACCTATTGGTTATTGGTCATCAAGACTATGTCCATATTTTATCCAGTCTTTGGTGTCATACAGTATGACATCAGATATTTAAGTGTGTCATGTAACCTAGCCAAGTCACATATTTATTTGAACCCAACCCATGATTGTTTCCTAAACCTAATTAACTAGTTTTGTGGTGTAAACCTCACCAAGTAGTTCAATTTCACAAATTTACAAGCTTGAAAACTGCAACCATTTCACTGTAATGTGACCCTTTAAAACTGTGACTGTGTAATTATTTTACACTATTAAATCACAATCATATATGTCATTTTGAGAGTTGTTTTTTTCTGTATGAGAGTGTGTTTTAAAGGACTGGTGGTTCATCTTCCATTGCAGTATCAATATAGCTTATTTGACTCTGATTGATGGCTTAGGATCCACAGCATACAGGAGATTATAAATTTAAATAATCAAGGATAGGATGACAAATTACACCATACATACCTAAAATACATTCGTTACAAAGGGTGACATGTTGCGTTTGGTATTGCAGTTATCTCTTTCGTCTGTCGGACTAGTTTAACATGCACAGCCACATTCACAGTCTCAGCACAGTCAGCCACATAGCTATTCAACATCCCCATTGTGACATATCCATGAATATTTACAGCTCTCACAACAAGTTCAGCAAAAAGGGGAGATTTTATTCAGTGGTTGGACCTGGCGGTTTTGTTACTTTGTGAAGTGCGAGTTCTCAAACAGTGAATTGCATCCTGGCTGCACCTAATGACTGAATATACATGACAAGACACAAAGTGCCTTCCTGGCCATACCCACTCAGAAGCTAAAAATCAAATGTATTCTCATTAGAAATAATTCATGTTTTTTTTTTATTATATCTCTCTGCCTTTTAAAAGTCAGCCTCACCCTGAAGTTCAGCATGCTATGCAGCTATTTGCTGAAAAAGAAATACAGGAACTTGCCAGAATTACAAAATAAGGTCTAAACTATTTGGAATGCTGAGACCTACAATTGGGTGGCTCGGGTATGTTTTTTAAAGTGCAGACTCCGGGAGAAATGCTCACCAGAATGACACTAACTGTTACATGAACTTGCATCATGTTAACTCAAATGATGTGTATTACATGTCACATACTTTTCCTCCTCCACACACTTATAATCATTGCTGACTTCATGTCCTTCAAAATAATAGTAACTTACAAGATCTAAATAAAAAAAACATGCAATGTTGCATGCAATCCTGTTCACAGAGCTAAATGATGTTACATGTGTCACAAAAAATATTCCTGAGACTGAATATATGTGTGTGTGCACTTGGCACCAATACAGCATCTCAGCATGCAGTCCCCCGACTGCAGCATCTTCAAGTCTCACTTTTCCACCGTTCCATTTACACTCTTCCCTCCTCTAAACACTCTTCTTCTGCATCATTTTGTCTGTCCTGCTTTCCACTCTCTCCTCTCTGAATATCAGTGACAAACATGTAAACAGGTAAAGACGTATTTTCTGCTCCTCTATACATGGCCATCTGTTCTTGATTTAATATTTGTTATCGATGTGTGTGTGTGTGTGTGTGGTCAGTTCCACAGACACATCTCTGAAAGCTTCAGCCAGCGATGTGTCACCTGCCAAGCACTGTCTCCTGTTGTGGTCCACCTGTTTCCATTCTTCTAGGATTGGCTTTTTGTCTTCCTGGCAATTCTTTTTCATAATCAAATACAAATTAATTGAATGCTGTGGCCAAAATCAGTTTCTGCTGCTTGTTTGTCATTGATCAGTAAATATGAGCCCCATATGGACCCAGGTGGTCATACTGGCTGGTAATAATAGAATTGTTGTACAACTGAGTTAAATAAGAACAGTGGCGCCTCCAGATATGTTTCACAGGCTTGGCCAGATGGGGCCACAGAAAAAACTAGGTGGCACACCGAGACCAAAAGTCATGGCTGAATTTCCTGAATCCTGTTATGATTATTTGAAAACCACTGCCATTTTCCCACTTACTCAACCTGCTCCTTTTAGGTTTTCCACTAGAGTTAAGGTACTTTATTGGTACCGCCTCAGTTGAGGTTCCAAGCAAGCTGGAATAATCACTATCTGGACATGGGACAAACTTGAAATGTTTAAACAGCTATGCTCTCACGTCTATTGAGAAACACTGCTTGTGCTTTTTGTGGGTTACATTGGACAATGATGACACATGACTTTGTGATTCTCATCAGGATTTAGAAATCAGCTCACCAGTCTCCTGCGGACTCGGCTCCTTGGCCTGTCAAGATTTTCAAATGGAAACATTAAGGAAAAGGTGGAGATGAGAGGCTCCAGCTATGACCCCAACCCTCCTGCTGGCCAGTGTGGCGTTGTTGGAAAGTGAGCTGGGCGGCCTCTGTGCCCATGTCGGTTTCCAGTGGGATGTCCTTTGTTTCACCAATTCTTGACTGGACCCTGAAGTGCACAGCGTTGTTAAACCGAATGACTCTTTTTCTGTGTGCAGATCTAGCAGCCACATTCCGCTTTTGATGAATAATTCACAAGTTGAAAGGGCTGACTGGATTGTAATACATTTATTTTAATGGAGTTGTATGTATGATATTCCTATGACATCATATATAAAATTGAATAATTTGTACTGGTCTTAAGATTCCGTTTTTCTCCCCCATTTTTGTGATGTTGGAACAAAAGGAGCGACAGTCACTTTTTGATTTATTAGTAAGATAAACTTATCTTCTCCAAGTTCAATGACCTGCAATTCTTTAAATATAATTTAATCATATTTCAACCTTTTCTGCATGGTCCTATAACATAATTAGTTAACCTCAGTGATTGAAACAAAATTAACTGAGAGCAGAAAATGGAGATATTAATTGAAAGGGCATGTATGTGTGTTATTCCTGATTATGATGAGGAATCGCAGTGAAAGATGTCTATCTTCAACAATTAATAGAGGGGGATTAGAGAAAAATGGTAAAATATTATAACTACCAAGGTGAAAAAGACCAAATTAAAATAAAAAGATAAAAAAAATGTCATAATTTTCTATGTAAAACACATTTCAATATATAGTATCTATCCATATATATTGTCCAATTAACCACGTTTCTTTCAGCTGCTGCAAGACAGTCTTGAAACCCCTTTTTGTTTTTTCTTGCTTTGCTGCCATTCTGCTCATGATAATGTGGTATTTCCAAACACAAAGACTGATATGCAGACATTTCAAGAGAGCCAAACCACAACCTGCCAGGCAACGAGGGATTTATTCTGATGCATGACATTCCAGGGGTCACTCACCAAAATCTCTTGAGTCCTCTAACACTTTTCTTTTCTTTATGGAAGGTAAAACATTTTATTTAGGTGTCCCTGTTGTGCATCACTTATATATCATATTAAAAACAGTGTTTTAACTCTTTCACTGTCTGTACTTGATGATCGACAGCTGTTCAAAAACTGTAAGGGATTCAGGAACCCGTTTGTGAATGATGAGGGACAAAATGTGACACTTAGGTCTATATACACATAAATGTATCCATATCCATTGGTAAGAATGCTAGTCACTCGTCAAGTGTCGCTGCCAAGTGTGTGTCAGAACAGTGCAAAGGCTTGTCACCATGTGCCAAATTAATTTCTAGGTCTGAGCTTCAGCTTTCCTTTTTTTTCTTTTTGTCAGATTTGGAGAATTATGCAGACTTACAGGAAGCATTTGCTTTTCTCAGTCACTCCGTCTCACTCAGCAGTCAGGCTATATAAATTAATGATACAGCTGGCAGAGGTTTGTTGACTTCTAATTAATAATAAAGTACAGTTCAGGCAGACGGAGAAACAAGGGAAGAGAGGAGACGAAATTGAAACAAGGGGCAGGGGAGCAAAATCATAGAGTGCAGTAAGTAGGGTTGTAATGTTGAATATAATCCAAATGCAGACAGCACACCAGCATGTTTATACTTTATCCTCTCTCTACCTATTTTATCATATCATGTATATTTTTGCTGTAGTAGTTAAGTATATTTACTGTGTATTCTATGTATCTATCCATCCAATCAATTAACCAACCAACCAATCATGTGGTAAGTTTTATAGACTGGAGATATTTGCAGAACAACAAAGAAAGGTACCATAATGTCACTAAATCCTCTTATTATGTTGTCTGTTGTCTAATATTTTAGGCCGTCTTTTCCTGCCTTAAATTTATTTTCCCTTTACCTTTTTCTCATTCAGGGTCATGACCTCAGCTCTGTTCTCTCATAAAAATTATATTTTTTTACTTCTTATTTTTCTGTTTCTTAGTGTAAAAAAAGTGTAGGTCAATTTGACCCATAATGTAATGGGTGTTTTCCCCCTAGTATAATGAAAAGGGTTTAACTGACCATAACACTAAATGTAAATTATCAGACCGATGAATATGGCTAATTACTGGCCATTAGTCCCCAGCAGTGTTGGGAATCCAACTTACTGGCCTGGATGAAGCAGAATTGCGAGGAAAACACCCGGATCAGCACTCTGGATGGCATTCAAATGTCAATTCAATGTTGACAGATGAAAAAGAAGGTGGCACGACATAAAGAAGTCACAATAAGAGCTAGACAGCCAAAGAGCAAACCTGTTAGTCTTTCATTACAACCAGTTTAAAATCTTTTTTTATCGTTGTACAAGCATTGAAACATTTCCATCTTATTAACAGACTTTGAAAACAACTCACCCTGGAGGACAGAAACAACATACAGTGTACACCCACATACACAACAACACGTACACAAAAGGCTTATTCAGGGAGTGAGTAAACGGGCTGGAAACTGATCTAACAGACTTTGACTGTGAAGACATGAAAAAATTATTAATCACACTAAGTCCATTACAGCTAAATTATTCATGGTGTGAAATGATTTTTCTATCGTCGGAGGAGCCTGTATGTGTCAAGTGGCCTAAATTAACTGAGTAACATTACTGACTTTCTTTTTTTTTCTCCCACTTTTGTCTATGGGCTGGGGAAAAAAAGGGTCCTTCAATTAACTTGTAATCACTGCTGGATGACGACCTTGTAAAACTAACAATGGAACAAAGTGCAACTTCTGTCTTTGCTCAATACTTTTTAAAGTGTAAAGTTGATTTCCAACAATAATTATGTGAACTTTTAACTTTTATGGGTGATAGCATTTAATCCAAGAACAAAGTCTCTTTGATCTGTTGAACTTTTTTAGTTTTTAGTTAAACTTCGATCCCATGTATGATTCTAACTTCAGCCTCACTTTACACAACATGTTTGCCTTTCTAGATCATGCATTGCAGATTTCAGTGCACTCTTGGGGCACTTCATTCTTCACCAGATATGAATTTAATAAATTATATATTGCATTACAGTTATTTTTTCCTACCTACATGTTTATATTTTATTGTTGGTAAAGACTGCACTCTCCTTTGAAGTCTGCTTTTCTCGTACTTTTTCAGCATGTACTCACACACCTAATCAGATGTTGAGTGACTATATATTTTACCTTTATTCCCTCTCATATATTTAACTTCATCTCTGCTTCAGCCCTGTCTTCCTCATCACTCTTCCACACTTCTCCTTGTCAGAACAATTACCGTTTCAAGAGCTGTCATTATTTCGCCTCCTCACTGAGCTTCTGCTCTCTATAACCGCAAGGTCAAAAACTGTAAAAGCCCTTCACAAAAGCAGCATTCACATTCAGATGGTAGATTGCAGACAGCAATCTTGGACAATGTCCATCCACAGTGAGTGACGATGATTAAATCTGACACTGTTGACTTTGGGCTGAATCCCCTCAGTTCCAGTGCCGCCCCGGTGCTTTACGTTTGGAAGTGATGTGTCGTTTAGATCATGCATGGTCCGAACCGCTGAACAGAAGTAATGAAGCAGCTGCCTGATGGCGTGTGCAGACCTCTTGACCATAAGGTTACCAGCTGAAAACCAACGACAAAAAGTCAGTTCAAAGGAGAGAAAGAGTTATGATTTCTCCTCCCGTAGCACTTGCTGTGAATGTGCCCTTTAACAACAAACTTAACCCACAAACTGCTCCTAAGAGCAACTCTGAGACCATCTGTGCAAGAATGTGGATATGCCTGACTGACTTTTCTTTTCATCTCTTTACCTCCACACGTTAATGGTTAGTGGATGTTTTGTGTGTACCAAAGGACACAGCGGGCTCTATTTCCGTAAACCCAGCAGCGTGGCAAGATCACAATCAGGTGCGGCCTGCCAAGTGCGCCAGGAGCGTGCCAAATGCACGTTTGGTAATTCTGTGTTGAGTGTCCCTTGGTGCATCTGTGGCACACATGGGCACAGGGGGGATTTGAAAAAAAAAAA
>CAFUXE010001001.1:277652-291299 GCA_903364295.1 Serranus cabrilla | reverse complement strand
AAAGATTTTCATAGGTGCATGGTTGTCTAAACATTCATTCATTATCCATAACTGCTTGTCTGAACTCGGTTCATGGGGGGATGGAGCCAATCCCAGCTGACATTTAATGAGAGGCGGGTACACCCTGGACAGGTCGCCAGACTATCACAGGGCTGACATATGAGACAGGCAACCATTCACGTTCTCAAACCTAAGCTGCATGTCTTTGGACTGTAAACTCCACAGAAATCAGAGGTAAAAACATATCCCTGGAAAAACTCCAGGGGAGTAAATGGTTTAATGGACCCAAGTCATTAATCATAGATCACCTCCTGACTTCAAGTTTAATCAAGATAAACTTGCTGATAAAAAGTATACTTGTGTTGTTTTCCAAAGGGGGCATTTGATGAAGACTTTAGTCAAGAATTGTTTTTAATATCTCAATGTCTCCTCCAGTCATGCTGTCCCTGTCAACCCAACTGAAAAAGAAACACGCAAGGAAGTAATTAAAAACATGAAGAAAACAATGTTACTCATGATCTGATCTCTTGTGCGTTCAGTCAGACTGTTCATTACCTGTAGCAGGCAACAGAAATGACTGTGATCAACACCTCTCTTCTCAGCGCTGGCAGGAGCAATGCAACAGCAGGAAAGCGCCCTGTTGTGCATCAGCATTTCATCACTGAATTAGGATTAAAATGCAATACTTTATTTTCTTTGATGGAGTGGAAATCCTTCAGATTTTCATTTCAAGGCTGCGGCATGCCAGCAGAGACACTAAAATGTGACTGAGGGGTAAAGACTGAAACATGACGGGCATGCAGAGTGACTGTGAATGCGAAGACAGAGACAAATACTCAAGGACCATGGTGAAGGAGGGATGAAGAAGAAGCTGTTGAGTTTGTAAGATAGAAAGGGTCAAATCTTGTGAAAATACATCTTGGAATAATCAGAGAGATCTGTGTGCATTCAGTTACAATCTGAACTAAATTGTGATCATGGGAGTGTGTCAACGATTACCCTCAAACCAGCTACTCAGTAGATACATTCGTTGTATCTGCCATGTTTTTTCTAAGGAAGTGGAGATTGAGGAATAGAGCTTTTGCTTTGTTCGAGTAATAAGCTCAAAAACAATACATCCTCATCTGAACTATTTGGTTTAGGAAAAGATCATAAATCTTAATACATTTTTCTTAGATATGCTGAAGGAATAAATTACTCTCAAAACAAGATATATTACTTTTTTCTACAGTTGCAGTTTAAAACACGAATTAAGGAAAAGACGGTGTGACATTTTTATGATGTAACAAAGTTGGTTAAGGTGTTCCACACTGACTTTTTGTTGCACACGGGACACGGACACTGGTCTCTTGGTTAAAGTTTGTGTTTGTTCCCTGAACAGACTTTGTCGCTCTTTGTACAACAGCAACAGTTCCCATTATAAATGCTATGGCTATACACATAAAGAAGATGCTAGCAGAGACAACCCATTGCCAAAAGTTTGTCACAGTTTGGGCTTCAGATATCCTGTCTTTGTACTATTCTGAATTGAATATGAGTTGCAAATTATTTCAAATTCATTGCATTCTTTCTTTATTGTATTTTCAGAGTCCCAACATATTTGTAATTGGGCTTTTTTGTGATACTTGGTTTTGATTGGACAGTGATGCCTGGCACATCCCTATGAGTAATAGATTGAAGGGATGGATAAATGTACCCAAGAGAAATTTGAATTTTTGGAAACAAATACTGTCTTCATTCTCTCTGTTTCTGGGACAAAGACAGAAAAAAATCTCGATTTGCAGTATTTCATCCTTTTTCTTACTGAAGCAGGATGACATGGTGGCTTTGTTGTATTTGTAAGAGACAGACAGAGAAAGAGGACAAACGCTAAAGTGAGATAAATATTAGTATGCTGTGCTCACTAAGTGATGAGCTTCATATGTGGCAAAGTTTTTCCATTTTATTGTCACGACCTGTCTTGAAAATCCTCATTCAGCAACCCGACAATTTGGCGAGTTTGTTGGTCATTTTATGATTTGGGCAGTAACAGCGGTAAATGAGGGTAATTTGGTTGTTTTTGTTTATTCCACAATTCCCCAGTATTGTTTGGTACCAGTCCCAAATTTGGTTTGTAATGAGTTCTTTTATGTCACGTATTTTGAAGCAGTGGTGGCATTCAAATTGCTGCGGTGGCTCATTACTGTTGGGGAGAGATGCAGAGAAAAAACTGGTGACCATCAACTGACCATCTGACGCTGCAGCAAAATCTCTGTGGGAGGTCTGGCTAGGCCTCAACCTTAATTTTTACTGCTTTGGTTTCTTTCATCTTTTTACAGATAGGCTCACTAAACCAGATCCTGTCATTTGTTCCCATGTGAACCGAGGCTCTTTGCAGCCTCTGACCACACCACACACAGACACGTTCAGACACACACAGGCGCAACAGAGAGCTGCTTTCCGTCTGCAACCACACCACATGCAGAACTCCCAGAGCACAGGCGACCCACACACATTTGTCAAGTGAGCGGCTTCCATCCTGTGACCGTACAACACATGTTCATATGAGCATACTGAATGACAGGCAGCACTCGCACATACAGAATGTACAAACGATTGAAAATTACCACACTCGAGCACAAAATAGATCCACAAGAAATAGGTCACATAACCCATAAAAGCACACACAAATGACTGAGGGCTGCAGGAAGATATCCATCAGGGGAACACACACACACACAACCTTGTACTTCTATATTTGTGAGGACCATTCATTGACGTAATGCATTACCCCTTACCCCAACCCTAACCATCAAAAGCAAATACCTAACCTAACCCTAGCTGTAACCTTAACCTTAAAACCAAGATTAACCCTCAAACAGGTCTTTGAAGAAGTGAGGACCAGCCAAAGTGTCCTTACTTCCCAGAAATGTCCTCACTCTGTTGGTTAAAAACCCTTTTTTCAGTGCTCACTATGTACAATGAACAAGTAGACACACACACTTTGCCAATTCTAATGACATAAAATACACACACATAGCAGTTAGAGTGTACGGATGCAAAACCAAAGTTCGCAAGTTCAGGGTGCTGAGATTAACCTCACAGGTGAGTCGGTGTGAACTCTGTACACAGAAACCCAACATGCTAATGCACATTTGACAGCATAAGATGTGCCGATCATCAGGACAACAATAAACAAACCAGAGCCCAACTCCTTATCTCTGCTGCTTTCAAGCAGCATTCAGACACAAACAGCAGATTCAGATAAAACAATTACTGAAGCAATTGGCATTTACACTGAAAAATGGCCAAGATAGAACTAATTAGATCAGTTTTATAGCATGAAAGATGCTTTTCAGTTTATAACCTGGTATCAAACACACACCCAATTGACTACCAAGATGTTGGATGACACTTTAAAACCACACATTTATCCATTACCCTTTAGCACTTATTTGAACTTGGGTGCCTATCACAGGGCTGACACATAGAGACAGATAACTATTTATGCTCTCATTCACTCCTACGGGCAATTAAGAATCACAAATTAATCCTATGCTGCATGTATTTGGGCTGTGGGAGGAAACCAGAGGAGCTGGAAAGAACCCACACTGACACTGGGAGAACATGCAGACTTCACACAGGAGAGCCACAAGCCTGATTCAAACCTGCGACCCTCTTGCTGTGAGATGAGAGTGGTAACCCACAATTAGCCCTCTCTCTTTATATCAACTCAACATGCAGTCTGTTCTCTCAGGACATAAACATGATGACAATTACACTTGCACCAATGTTGTCATCACTGTTCACTGACTACTCTGTTACCATAGTTATGATCATCATGAGCTACTATTCATGGTAACAATTTAATTGAGTAGACATAAAGTGTCAATTACATCCCTTTTTAATTGACTGAATGGAACTTCCTTCATGTTCATGGCAGGTGTCATGGCAGTCTGATGCACCACCTTCAAATGAAGTGTTAACCTATTGATTGCATGGTGACCGCGGTAGCAAAGTAATGTTTTGTAACATATCTTTTTTTTTTCCAAATGGCGTCATAAGCACATATCTATCACATTTAGCCTTCTGTATGCTGGTGATTATTAGAAATTGTGCACTCCAGTCTCTACTACTATGATACTAATCCCAGTCGTCCCTGTCTCTCATGGGAAGCTGAACTGTAAATGACCCAAAATTAAAAACACATTTCTTGAATACAGCCTCTAATTATAGTTTCTAATTATAGCAGAGATCAAAACAAATGACTAATGAAGAGGTTATTATAGCACTATTTTTTTCAATAATATGAACTGTTTTGGATTCAAGTCGAGGTCTGTTCATACTGTAATACCATCTTCCATTACTGAGCAGTCTGTGGTGCAGTAATGTCATTAGGAATTTGTTAGTTTTCATCAGACAAGAAACTTTTGCTCTGAATCCCAGAAAAGGCCAGATATTGAATTATTTGAAATCCAGAAGCCTCAGAACCTTTGGGCCAATCTACAAAGGAGGTGAAGAAAAGCAATTAGGACGTGAGCCACCCTAGGAGACTGATCTGGGTTTAAGCAGCTCCTCAAAGCAAACTTCTAGATAATCAGGCAGTGTGATCAAACAAATGCAAGCCTTTGTTTGAACATCTATGACTCACAACTAGACATGACAGCAATACAGCTAATCAGCGTTTTTATTAGAGAATAATGATGGTGTATTACATGTCTTATTTTCCCAGTTTCAGCCATTGTTTAAGTAATAGTAACAAACTAAAGCAGTGCAGACGTTTATACAAGCAGCTTCTTATGACCCATATTTACTTTTATTGTCATGCCGACCTCTAGTAGTTTAATCATCGTGTTTAATTATGGTGAGGTAGTATAATGAGTGACAAAATCCACAGAGGAAGGAGGTCGACATGAACAAACACAAGAAATTGTCCCAGGAAGCCACTGTGTGAAAGTTAAAGTAGAGTTATTTAACTTAACATAACTACATAACTAATGTAAGTACATCGCTATTTTAAGTCATGTGTGTCACGACATCATATACTAATGTATGGAAGTGAGGTAGCTGAAGTAGCAGCAAATGCACTTATTTTAACCCAAACCATGAACTTTTACGAAACCTAACCAATGTTGACCATTTCACAACATTAACCAGGTGTTGATCCTGTGACGTTACCTTTAGGTATGAGGACACGCTAATCTCCTGCTACCGGTACCGGAGCTAATTTTAGGAAATGCTCCTGTGGGTGGGATTATAAGGCAGAAACAAACTAACTATGCTGTTGTATGGGCTGGAAGACTTGCTGAACAATAAATATCATGATTAATGATGACATTTAATTATGTAAAAATAAATGAGACCACATCTTTTTAATTACATCTGTGCAAAAGATTATCTCTATTCACAGCTGACCTCTTATTGATTCATAGGCTCAACATCTTTATGAGAAGCCATCAGAATTTGTGAATACAATGTAAACAACACACTTATGGCTCCTTTTATTGGAGGATTTCTCTACAATTAATGATAACTGACATTTTGGGCACATCAATGTCCCCCCAGGCCTCAGCAGTTACTTTGGAGAGTAAAATGTTTCTCTAAGACATGATTGCCAACATTATATGAAAATAACTTGTATTGACCTGGAATAATGCTTTAACTTTTGTTAACTCTGTTGTAGGCAAATTCAAATAACCGAAATTCATCTAATGAACATTGACAACCCCCGAAAGTTTCCAATTACAAAAGCCCAGGGGGCATGCAGTACAAATCATTATTTTGGAGGCAACATCCAAAACGCAGAACCAGCGGAGCCGCACTGCGAATTCAAATAACTTTCTTGTCATATCTGTTCTTTAATCTGAATAAATCTTCTTCTTTCTTTTTCACTTTCTCCTCGCTGTGTCTTTAGGCAAATTATTCATGCGTGGTTTCACATTCCATGTCAGAAAAAAATGAAAAAGCCCTATTGTTATTGTAGCAGCAACAGTGTTACTCTTCAGTTTGCTGATTGCTGAAGCTGCCTCGATTTCTCTTTGTCTGCCTTTGTCACACACACAAATTCTCACAGACACACACATCAACAGGCTTGGCTGTAACACTGACATTTAACAAATGCCCATCTAGGGACTTCAACAAACTCACTTCACTTTCCACATTCTCTTTTCAGGAGTTAAAGCGCTTTGGTTTCAGCCACCTGTGTTTTTTTTTTTTTCTTTGTGTAACATCAAAAACAGAGAGCCTCAGTCGAGCTCATGTAGAGAAACAAGTGCAGAGAGAAGCAGCAGTGAGTGCCGCTTTCTGTGGGGACTGCAGGCTGTTGACCTTCACTGATGAGCGAAGAAGAAGCCCACTCTTTCTATCTTGTTCTGTCTCAGGCTCTTATCGTTTGTCTGCTCCCCCACTCTGTCTCTTTCACCTCCTGTTCCTCATCTAATCTTTCTTTCTCTCCTTTTTATCCTTCTCTACCTGCGCTACTGTGAATCTTCGATGTCATGTGTACCACTTTCACTCAAGAATTGTGATGTTTACAATGGCTAATGAGAAGGAAATTACCTTACAGACATTATGTAGTTTCAAACCCAGTGGCTTAGTGATCTAATGGCTTCTATGATTTATGTTTTTGTAGGTTACTTGCAGTGGTGGAAGAAGTTTTCAGATCCCTTACTTCAGTGAAAGTACAAATACCACACTGTGAATCTACTCCAAGAGAGGTAAAAGTCCTGTATTCAAAACTTACTTAAGTAAAAGTACCACCATCAAAAGGTACCATTAAAAGTTAAAGAACTTTTATGCAGAATGCAGAAATGTTGGATTATTATTATTGATCCAATCAGCATTTTAATGGAAATACTCAAGTAAGTACAAGTTCCTTAAAATTGTACAGTCCTTGAGTAAATGTACTTAGTTACATTCCCCCCCTGGTTCCTTGTTACCAAGGCTGCAACTAGCAATCGTTTTCATTCCCCACAATCTCACTTTTTTGTCAGCTCTAAAATGCCAGAAAAAAATGTGGGGAAAATGAGGCGAATATATTATAAAATTGATTTGTTTTCCAACTTGAATATTCTAGCAAGTGATTAATTGTTTCAGACGTGTGCCTACTGAGGACTCCAACCACAGTATGAAATTCACCTTTAGGTCATATCGCAGCCTCACAGACACCCTGAGAATTGGACAGAAGTGTACCGCAGTGCCTGGAAGATGAGCTCATGTTGGTTTGTACTGGCTTCAGTAGTTCGCTGTAATGGGGAAGGAGAGGGAGAACACAGGCAAAAGGAACAGAAGGAGAATCCCTCAATTGATGCAAGACTGACAGAGGGAAGGGGAGAGGCTGCTCTGCTTGTTAGCAGAAGTAAACATGGAAGGAGCAGCAGCAACACCACCCGTGAAGAGATTAGCATCAGAGAATGTTTCTCCTACTTCTCTGCTCATGGGGCTACACCCAGACGAGGTGTTTCTGTATTGGAAAAATAATGCAAAGAAACAACTTCATGCACTGACTCAGCTTCAAAATGTAGATAAATAAAGTGTTTATTTTGCTCCTATGTGTTGTTATTTGTAATGGTGCACTTTGCTAATAAAGGTGACTTTAAAAAAAGCTAAGAAAATAATCATTTTGGCCCTATTACGTCCTTCTGTGTTGTAAAATATATTCTCTATCGCGTGATTTTATATGATGCTTGTTTTCAACCGCCACATTTATCAACACCTGATCATCTTTCGCTGTGATTGGAGAGAAACAAACGTTTCATGAATCAAACATGAACCCTGTCGTAAAGTGATTTATACGCTCAGATCTGCGCTGCTTTCTACTTTTGATTGATAAATGAGAGCCATTAAGTGTGAGGTGCTGGAAGGGTATGACACACAGACTGGCACTTCCCATTCACAAGTTCCCAGCCATAACCAACAGGAGAGGGATGCTCCAGGAGGTGGTTATCAAGTTAAACAGTGTTTATCCTTCCACATGAAGATCCAACAATTTGTCTTCAAGAGGAAAACGGATTCTGCATTTCTTCAGTTTGAGCCACATGAATGCTTATATCTCTCATGCTTTTCATTCATTGGCTGGACTGGATGAGTGGCATTCAGTATGTGTGTGCCCAGGGAAGCAAGAAGAAAATGGCTTAAATGTCAGACAGACATTTAACAGATGGGACTTATTTTGACAGGTCCCCTGGTATCATTGTGGTTTTGTTGATTTGTTTTTTTAATTTCATCTACTCTGGAGAAAATAATTCTACTCATAAACCTTGAATGCTGAACTAAGAACAGTCTGAGAACCAATCTGGCAAAATATAAGCATATTGCTTTCCCCTGCGATGTCATCTTGGTCAGGTCTCAGTATGTAACAACAGTAAGAGGACTTTTGTTTATTTTGTCAAAGTACTGAATTAACCTTCATACTTAAATGTGTTTTTTTTCCAAATGCAACCCTCATTGATACTTATTTATATATATGTAAATTATGTAAGCTTTACAAGAGACAGCCTGTCCAAACAGCAAAATATTCCAATAGAAACTGACTGTAAATAGTGCAACAATGAACCATAGAAAACTGTTGACTTCTTTACCAACTACTTACTGTGTCAACCAAGGACACAGAAGTTATCCTCATATTTTCCAAGACTTTTCTGTAAGCTTATATTTCCATTTTTTAGCATAAAAATGGAGGGTCTTAAAATGCTACAATGCTTTAAGAAAAACAGCCAAACAACTGCTTCAATGTTGAGCTAATTAAGAATTGTTTACATCTATACAGCTTTTCAAATACTTTATTTTGCCCTTACATTAGAGTATGTGTTGGAGGACAAAATCAAGAGGCTTTAGAAATAATAAGGACACAACTCCCTGGGCGCTCGACTCTGGTTTATTTTGAGGAGAAGTATGGCACCATGGTGAGAATCTGATGCACAGACTTGTTTTAAATAACAATGTGGTGTGTTTGAATGATGAGGGCCAAAACATCAAATTCAGTCAAAGGTTTGTGGTAAAAGTTGAAGGTTTTGACAATATTGGCTGCTGTCAAGACACCATCTAAGATCTGCTGTTTCCTTATTCTCCTCCAGAACAAAAGGTTAATTCAGCCCTGTCAGTCTTTGTGTTGGTGTCATTCTGCTGCTCTGTTTGATAAGTACCGATGGCAGTAGGTGTACTCATGCTGTCAATCCCCTCTGTGCCTCTTTTCTTTTAAGTGTCTTCACTGCTCGGTATTGTTTTGTCTGTGTAAAGTCAAAATTCATACAGCACTGAAATACTCAAAATGATGTAGTCTGAGCTGTGAAATACAGACAAAAGTCTTTCACAGGTGTTGATAAGAAGGAATATTATATGAACCGGAGACATACAGTTATTTTAATTGCAGCCCTGTTTCTTTGTGTTTCATGTTTTTATCAGGCTCGACTTGTGTCTGCAAAACATAAAATATGCCTTTTAGAAGTTTCACTTCACTTGTAATCAATCATCCCTACAAAACACTGAACTTTTGACTGTATAACTAAGCAAAACTCAAAGGGAAACAGTTGTTCAGAAGCAGTGAGTCTGTTTGACTTTTTAATGCCAATTGAGAGGGTCAATTCACAAGTATTACACTTGTTTGAAGTACAGATGAAATAAGCTATTTTAACCCAAACCCTGGTCTTTCTCTTAACCTTAATCAAGTAGTCTTGGTGCCCAAAGCTAGTCATTGTGAATGTGTTTTTGTAAGATAATTTGAACTGTTCTTGAGGACACATTGGAAGGGTGATGTTTTTTAACGCACTTGTTTAGTGGCAGTAAAAGAAAGATTTCTTAAGTGGTACTCAAACCACTTAGCAGTTACACATGGTTTTAGATTCTCTGCTTTTAATAGTTTAATAAAGTGGCTGTTAAAGCTTAGGATTTCCACAGATAGTTGTTATGGTATTCCTGGAAACTTTTCAAACCATTAAAGTTATTAGTATATTACTATAAGTTATTTAAAACAAGAACCATGCTACTCGTTCTGTTATTTAACTAGCTAAAGTTGAAAGTCAACATGCTAACCTCTTTGCAATGACAATGCTAACATATAATGCTAAGAATATGAAGAATCCATTGGCTGAGCACCAAGCAACCAATATTGCCATCAGTAAGACCACACCACTAGCATGGCTAATATTTTCTAATATCATGGCTGTTCTGCTTGGATTTAAACTGAGCTGTTAATGGTTGAGATAAACAGCTTCCATCCAGCTCATTTGTACACTTTGCTTATCTTAGTTTTAAGATCCTATCCCATGTTACATAACAATTTTGTCCGCCTCTGTTTATATGCTTGGGTTTGGCTTTATGTTGTTGTTCATGACAGATTTTCCCCTTCAAACAGGCTTCCTCTTTATCTTATGAGCTTGGAATAGGTTCCCTGGCCTGGAGACGGCCTGGTGTTTAGTGTTTGTGATACAGAGGCAGAGATATAGAGAGTATGTTAAAAAGATAGGACAACTACCCTGAAGGGCAAAAAAAGGGAAAGATGTTTTCAGAGAAAAAGACATAACCTCTATTGTTTTGGATCTTCAAACCCCTCGTGCCAAAAGGGCGTGTTGTATAACCTCAATCTGGCTTCTGCTCAGAGCTGTTTCATTTGATGCTCAAGTGCAAACACCTAGGGCTGGGTGATTTTGCCAAAATCACCTTTCTCATCATCATTTCATACTTCAAAAATGATGTATATTGCACATTATGGCACGTTTTCTGCTAATGAAATAGTCTATACGATGTAACCACATGAAAAAGCCTTAATTTTACTCACTTTTTTAGCTAAAAAAAGAAACAAATTACATTTTCTTAATAAAGAAACAATGACTAAGTGAAAGATAAAGTCTTTTTCACCGCAGCCAATGGAGGTCCCCTTTTGATAGGTAGAGATCTTTTCCCCTCTTGGCAATTTCTTTAAAACAATTAAAAAGCACAATAACATTGTCATTCTAACTTTTTTAGAATGACACATACACAGACAGATATTCAGACATAATGCAAAGATTAAAGTTGTCGCAACCATTGTAAATTCACACTTGCTTCATCTGAAACTGCACTCCATTTCACCAATGGAGGATGAAAAAAGAAAACATAATTTCATATGAGGTGAGGTTTGTGAAGTACTACAGCAGATCTATTTAATGGTGAAAGGAAAAATAATTCCACTGTGAATCTAATGTATATGTGTGAAGTAGATTACTGAAGAGTGCAGTCTGAAAACCTCTTATATGAATAGAAAGTTGTTCAATAAAAAGCAGAAAGTTTGTCTTTCAAGCCTCAGCATTAGTATGACATTGAAAGTTGTATTATCTTGACTGCCATGTCTGTGTTTTTATTGGCCTGAATAATTGCTTTGTTGTGTATCAGATTATTTTAGTGACTCCTTCTCTGTTTGCTTGCAGCTCTCTGTGGGAACAGTCACAGGTTTGAGTACTAATTGAGCTTCATGCTGGTGGTGGAGCAGACTGACATCCAAACTACAGAAGCTCATGATCTGCTCTTCCAATTCAAATTAGGTTTCTTTAAACATGTGTAATTTGTCTGAATTGAGATGAAAAACCAAAATTGCAATCAACAACATGTCACAAAGTATTAGCTTTCATGGTTGTTAGATTTTCCTTATTTTATTAACTAAATGACAAATTGCATTTCTATACATACGTGCCTGCCTGCGTAGTGTGCAGTGCAGACATGGACACAGGGAGGGCCAACAGTTTCAAAGGGACTCACATTCAAGCTTCGGCTGACCGGCTGCCACATAAAAGACATTGTACTATGTCTTTACATAGCAAATAATTGTTTGCTGCTGCTATATTATCATTCTCAATTCCATCTACAACATTTCATAAATTATTTAATTATTATTACAACAAAGGAGACACGCAGTATATATACACACTGGGAGGAGGATTAAACGAGACACAGGTGAAACACATCAGGGAGGGGAGAGGTAATCACACAGGCGGGAAAGGAGGGAACACAGGAAGTAAAAACACCAGACATGAAATGGGAGGAGGGTTACCAAAATAAAACAGGAAGTGACAAGACAAAATAAAAGCACTCCTGCCTGGGAGCAGTAGTGACATTATGACCTTTTAGTAATGTAGACTTAGTAGGCTGTTTTATCTCCATTATAGGGCTCAAAATAAGGTTTGCAGCGTATTTCTTTTTTTTAGTGGCGCTTTTGTTAGTAAAGGTTGCCGACCCTAGTCTCGCTACTCTGAAAAAAGAAGCTGTTGTCATAGAAATTGAAGTTGTTTTTATCAAATGTATGAGATGCAAACATCCTCAAGCTTCTGCATGAACCAACACTTTTTATTTCTGTCATATTTAAAAGCTTGGTTTACTTAATTATCTAACTATTTTGTTAATTAAAAAAAAAAGCTTTTATTTGATTGTTTTCTGTTTAACTTTATTGTTGTTTCCAAATAAGGGAGAACGGACCAAATATACACCACCAGTTTATTACACATTTATGATATTTATGCATATCAACACGAGTGGGTCTCTTTTGGATCTCCTGCAGCTCTGCCCAGGTGTGCTGCGCTGCCCAACCTGGAAAGGGATGTTTAAATGCTGCTGTGCCAACAACAGAGGGTAGATTTGTTTGGTGAGGGGACTGCTGGTTGTGCTTCCTCTCAGTTGTGTATTGTCTTGTTGGTATGTATTTGTTAATAAATCCAGTGGGTTGGATTGTTTTAAAGGTGTTTTCAGTGGTTGATTTGGGTCAGTCGTGCGGTGTTGTTCGCACCAATAGGGCCGCCTAAGGATGGAGTGTAACAATGATGCAACATCAAGCCTTTTCATCTGATGAGTCATGCATTAGATTGGCACAACTTCAGCACATGTCTTGCTTCCAAATGCATCCTATATTATGCATCAAGTCAGCTGAGACTTTTACAAAGACCATGATCTTTAACCAAGTGATTTGATCTGCATGAACTAATCTAATTCTTTAAATCATGCTTGATTTACAAGAGCATATTCTGTAGAGAAAACAAAATCTATTTAAAAAATCAACTGAGTTGTGCATGAGAGTTATTTTTAGCTTAGAACATTGTCAAAATCAGGGACAACAAGAAAGTGTGAACTTGCCGCAACACTGCTAAAAGCATGCCTGCTCATGCACATGGCTCAGATTCATTGTCTGTCAGAAAAAATGACCAGACAATGTGCAAAACAGCTGCCCTGCAAGAGCCTCCTTCACAGGGAAATAAAATGAGACAGAATGAGGAGTGACAGAATGTGTTTGCCTTCACAGACAAAAGAGAAGAAAATCCATTGCTAAATGGATCCTCTACATCAAAGGGGGGGAGGGTTTCTCTGCCTCTTTCATTTTGGCAATATCAAAGTGCTGTATTTTTCCCGAAGCATAATTTTGGCATTTTAGCACTATAGGCTATAAACAGTATTTTGGCATCACAGCCAAGGTCAAAGTTCTTATTATCTGGACAATACGCTTGTTTGCTTCACCAGAGTATCACATTAAGGCATGATTAATGGATTAGTTTTAGTTGTGGGCATACCACATTAAACTATTGTTTTCTCCAGATTGTTATTGTAGAAAGCTATTATGGTTATTTTATTTGTTGTATTTCAAGCACTTTAATTAGAGAATCTTTAAACTGTCCTCTTCATAAAACTTGAAATTCACCAAATAATTTGAGT
>CAFUXE010001001.1:177367-247990 GCA_903364295.1 Serranus cabrilla | reverse complement strand
AAAAAAAAAAGCTGGGCAGTAATTGCCAGGCATGTGAATTTGTGAGGAAAATCTGTCATGTCTTGGGAATAGATGGTAAAAATACTGTCTGTAATGATATATGATTCTTGAATATCACATTCAAGCATCATTTCATTGAAGGTCATTCTGTTCGAGAAACTCATTTTATGAAGGCACCAAAAGTGTTTGAAATCTTTTATAGTTCTGTTCTCTCTGTAGAAATATTGTCTATGCTCCAATGAACAATTTTGGGAAGTACAGGCCGTTTTTCTCTTTTGATTGTCACACTCCATTGCTTCTATATATCGTTGGTGAGTGAGCACAGTTGGTTTTTCACAACATAGAAAAGAAGAGATCACAAAGGGCACAGTACTGAGCATTGAGGTTACACTTGCTACACACATTTACAGTATTAGTCTAATATCATGACATTGTGTCCCTAATAAAGAGGCCAGTGTGGTCAGAGAGGGTCTTCTGCATACCTTGGTTGTGACTATTTGAGTTACAGTTTCCTTTCTATCATGTCAAATCAGTCAGTAGATCAGCAGTGCATGAAATACTCAGTCACTTAAATCACCTTTCTTCCCCATTCTGATGCACAGTTTGAATTTCAGCAGGTCATCTTCACCATGTCTACATGCATAAATACATAAAGTTGCTACCTTTGATTGGCTGATTAAATATTTGTGTTAACAGGTGCAGCCAAGGAAGTGGACAGTGAGTATAGACAGGCACCTTGCCACCTGTAACTGTATATTTCTGTATGAATATGCCTTTGGTTTAGTAGAATGAACCAGAAAAAAACAATAAATAAGAAGGGGCTATGTTAGACGGTAGATGTCGAAGAGAATCGTGAGTTCAGCGTCCAGCTTCATCTCTTTGTCTGCCAAGAGCTGTCTCTAGAGATAAAAAAAAACATGCCAGGGTTTACTCTTCTTTTTCTATTGTACCACTTTTATTCTTTACCACGTCTTTCTCGTTGTGAGCTGTCGGTTGGGATCGTAGTATACCTCAATTGCCAAGAGCATCTGCCATTTTGTGCTTACTGTGCCACCAACTAGAGTGCTGTACCTTCACCTGGATTTAGTCCTTGGGGCAGCTCTACCTATTGGTCCTCTCTTGTTGGACTGAGGGCAGACTGGACGTTACAGTGACTTACTCGCCTCTCAAGGCATGCTTGATATTACAAGACAGGACAGGTCAGAGCTAGCTGGTTAGCATGTTCATTTCAGTAGATATCTCTGGGACACAATACATGACACCAATGACAGTTATAGTTCATTTTTTGAATGATTAAAACCCAAATTCTAGCAATATTATTGTGTTATAGATTTATTGATTATACTCACACATTATACTGTTATTATTATACATATATAGATTAACAATTCCATTCAAACCTTTAGCACCTGAATGCATCCTAAGATATTCGAAAAATAAATTTCAGGTGCAACAATAATGTCACTACTACTACTGAATAAATGAATACATACCCAACTGAGTTAACTTTGATGGATTACACACCTTCAGCCAGTCTCTGCAGGAACATTTCAATATCACACTGACGTGACCTGAAACCAGCGACTGCCTGGCAGGTTGGAAAAACGACTTCATCAAACCCTAAAACAGCATGGGATGCTTTGGAAAATGGTCAGTCATAATGTAAAGTATGGGTGACTTGTAGTAAATGGGCTAAAACATGCAAAACATCGGCATGATCCCTTTGAAATCTGGTGCTGGAGCTCAGTAGGCCGGGGACTTACCCCACAACTTGTTCTCTACTTCCCGCAGTCTGACCTCAAGTAGTATCCTGAATAAGTATGGGTGAGTGCATATGCTTGTGTGTGTGTGGGAGGAAGAGAGATTACACCTCCCTTTTGTACATTTTTTATGTCCTGGTGCTGGATGCCAGATGCCAGCACCCCCCCACACACACACACATACACACACACACATACACAGTCTCGAGCCGGAGCCTGTAAGTGTGTTTATTACCTCCAGTCTTTGGACAGTAAAGAACAGGAAATGTTTTTCCTCCTCCTCTCACCTTCACGCACAAACACACACACTCATATACACAAATACATGCACACACAGACTACCTCAGCCATTCCCTTCCCCTTTCTGCTTGTGGCCGCCCACATCCTCTCTGGACACCAAACAAGGCTTAAGGAATTTATAAGAGTTTATTTTATTTTGGTTTCTTAATATATTTTCTGAACCGCTGCATTATTGCTTTTGTGTAAAAGCGTGGGAGTCAAAGCATGAGAATCCTTTTTTTTTTTTTTTAGCATACTACAACAGTATAATCATCTGTCAGTGGAGACTGTTGATAGTGAAGGCAATCTTAAAGAAGTTAAAGAAAGACTTTTCTCTTTTGCAGTGTAGTAGTCATCTTCACTACAAAAAATCTACCGACTGATGAACATAAACTTGAAAAAAGGGATTGTTCGTATTCTTATTCTTTTCAGTTACAAGACAACACAAAACGTTACCTGGCTGGAACTCCAGAAATAAAGAGCAATAGCCCATGGCAATTTACTATATGTATTATTAGATTTTTATAATGGATATTGATTCATTTACTGCTTTTGCTCATTTCCTGTCTCAATGACATTTAAGACATATTAAATAACTCTGAGGGCTTTGTGGTGGTGTAATGGTTAGTACTCTCACACAACAAGAGGGTTCGAATCCGGCCTGCGTCCCATCTGTGTGGATTTTGCATGATATCACCATGTCAGCAAGGTTTCTCTCCGGGTCCTCCAGCTTCCTCCCACTCTTAATTGCTCGTAGGAATGAATAAGAGTGTGAATGGTTCTCTGTCGCTATGTGTCAGTCCTGTGATAGTCTGGCAACCTCTGGCCCAACGTCAACTGGGATTGGCTCCAGTCCCCTGCGAACGAGAGCTCGGATAAGCAGTGAAGCATTATCTATGGATGGATGGATGGATACTTACTTTTCATTTTGTCCAGAAGTTAACCTTTGTGAGGCTCCAATAAGGGTTCATTGCAACCGTGTCCCATTCACACAGTTTCTAATCTGCCCTTAACGGTAGTGTGTAGTGTAGTGTAATGTTTTTGGAGATTTTGTATTAATTAATCCACAATGATAAATCTCACAATGAATATCTTCTGTGAATTGTTATTCATTCTCTGTGTTGAATAGTTATTGTTGCTAATAGCAGTCCACTAGCGTATGCCTTGGGTTGAGTGTGTTGACCAATCACAGGCTGTATCTGATTGTGGCTCAGTTGGTGGAGTGGTCGCCCACTGATCTGAAGGTTGGAGGTTGGATCCCTGACCATGGCAGCCGACATGTCGAAGTGTCCTTGGGCAAGATATTGAAACCCAAATAGCTCCTGATACTGCTTTCATCGGTGTATGAATGTGTGTGTGAATGGGTGAATAAGCACCATCTATAGTGTAAAGAGCTTTGCGTGGTGCAGTCCATTTACCAATCTTGTCAAACACATTACTATCATCACCCTGTCCTCTAATGTATATTATTAGAGCTGCACCTGAAATAATGATTGAAAATCATTCAATTTGTTCACCGTGGAGGCAAATACAGGTAATCAGTTGCTATACAGATGGTCACTGGTCAAGGAATAATTCTTCCTGTGTATTTCCATAAACCGGATGTGTTTAGCATTAAGGGATTTTTTGTTATATTTTGTGACATCTGAAATAGTTTTACATTTTAACTTTTCAATTTTTTTGTAAAGGTTCCACAGCTGTATTTGCAGTGTTTTGGGACATAATTTCTGTCATAGTAAAGTGCATATTGACAGCCCTGACACTGTATCTTGGATTCATTTAGACTTTTTGTTTTTGCATAAATTACTGAGGGAAAATAAATAAGCAATCTTGGCTAAGCAAGGAATAAAAATCTGGATAATAGAAATGTTGTAGAAATTCCCCTGGTGTCATATGTGACACAAAAAACAACACATATTACCTTTAGAAACTACAGCAAATTAATTAATTACCCTTTTTCTTTGGATTTCATGGGCTATACTGTGTGTTTCTTCTACTTAATTTTTAAATGAACCATCTTCAGATCTTCTCATCTCTGTTGTAACTGTCTTGCCAAGTTCAAGTGAGCGGCAACAGCTTCTCAACAGTGATTAAAATGCCACTTCTGACAAAAAACACATTTTCAACCTTTCACCCCTCCTCTGTGTTAAGTTTAATTTCCATTTCTTCTCTGAAGCACTGTTGGCTGCTGACACGATCATAAATAGACTATTATCACAGGATATGGGGAGTCTCTTTGATGTGTCTGACATCTCACTAAGTAATGAGGAAATTTGCAGCTCTGATCAAGGCATGCTGATTTTCAAGCCGTTACGAGGGGGGTTGTTTCTTGACATAGTTCATCTGCGGCCTCTACCTCCCAGCTGAGAGCTAAATGGATTGGAGACCAGATATCACCATTTGCATTCAAATTGCACATTTCCCTTGCGAGAGATCACACCACAACAGAGCACAACCTTTGCGTAACAGAGAGTTTAATTGCTTACAATAATAAATAGTTGTTAAATGGATGGGAGATTAAGGAAGATGAAAGCAATGCATAATAATTCTCGCTGGTTGTTCAACAGATACAGCTAACACTGTTGGGGTTAAGGGAACCAATCAAATGGGACATATGCTGGACAAATATTTAACTAGCCATCTGGACTGAGAGGTTACAGACCACTGTCACACTACAGTTAAGGGGGTGCATCCTCACTTCAGTGTGGCTGTAGAAGGTTTGTATTTAATATAGTGGTTAGAATGTAAATAAGTCTCTTGCAGCGGTATGGTTTTTAAATTCATTCTTCAACAATAACCATGGTAGAAGATTACTTCCGCTGGTAGCAAAAGGCATTTTATTACCTTTGTTGCTGAGGTGAAACAGCCGTCTCACCTCTGAGTGGTACAGGAGAGTGGTGGGTTCACATTTTATGCACCTACAATAAAAATCTGAAAAAGGTTTATAACCTTTACATCAGCGTAACATCTTGCTGAGCATCACCAATCATACAGTGTGTCTTTGCACAGAACTTTCTCACACATAGAAGTAACACATTCCGCTTCCAAACTGTATCAGTTCATCGCAATGCATTGCACACATACTCAGATATGTTTGCCAATGGAGATTATGATCTTGGAGAAAGCATTAAAGTGGGACTTTTACATGTAAATGAACGTCTGTTACCTTCAAGCTCTTGCCAAAGGACTTCACACATTGCTGATGAACCCAAGGTAAAGCTTTCTCATTTTTCCCTGTATACCGGAGTTGTGGTGTCTGGCATCCATGGTGACATTTCCCACAGCAGAATAATCTACAGGCCTGACTGTCAACGTTTTCTGGCAAAAATTCCTCTAAATCATAGAAACTAAAATAATATGCCATTATTTTAAGAGGGTGTCATTTATGTCTTGCTTAAATAAGACCCATTGGAGAGTTTCCTAAATTACTGCCCCTAGTGGAAGACATCAACTCAGACATCCTCATACATACATGAAACAGTGTCAACAACGTGAAACCATTATGTTAGAAAAACCAACAGTGAGGTAGTTATGTTCGTAATGTCAAACGAGAACATGATGTAGCTACACACAGTGCATGTCCATAAGTTAAGTAAGGTAACTGTCAAATACATTGCTTTTATTTTCACATGGTGCATGAACACCAGTCTCCTGTTTGAAAGTGGTTGTCATTTTAAAAGGATCTTTATAGAGTGAAATTGTTGCAGTTTTGTTAGGTTCAGGCAACATAACTACTTCTGGATCAAATCCCTGTGTTTGTTTCATCCACCCACTCTCGGTGGACCTTGTCATTCTTTGTACTCCATATGCCCACTTCCACTTTGCTGTCCCTAATAATTACTATGGCCAGGGGGTGCGGCTAAATGCAAACACAGTGATATACCAATGAAGCCTCATGAACCATTTCCTTTTTTCCTATCTGGCGAGATGGCATCCTCTGTTCCACAAATGAAAGAAAGCACCTTGAATTATCATTCCGTAGCCTTTCATTTTTAATCAAGTGTAACATCTAAGGGGGGTCAAGAAATAAAGAATATGGTTCATGAGGCTTCGTTGGCACATCACTATACAAATGTAGATATGGGTTGTAATAAGCTTCTGTACAAACAACCCTCTGATTTTCAGGATTGTTTCTCAAGTAGAAAGCAGTTTCAGTGTAAACAGCTGACAGTCAGATCTGCACATTATCCTGAGTTAATGGATATTGGTCAGCAAGGAAGCTTTGCTGTTAACTTTTTTAAGTGTAATTTTCCCAAAGCATGGAGAAGCATAAACTGCACAAGGCAACTAAAGCTTCTGAGGTCAGTATCTCAAAAACTTGGCACGGTGCATCCTTGTCCTTGATTTATTGAGTTTTTTTTAAAGAAAATGCCTTAAAAATCATGTTTTTTTTTTACATGTTCATACATGACAGTAGAATTGTAATGTTGCTCTGTGCTCTGTAGGGATTCAGTACTCGAGTATGTATGGTACAAATAGTCCAAAACTGAAATTGCAGCACAGATTCTGTGCAAATCACTGGTGCACAAAGTCACAGTCACATTTCTCTTCAAATGTGGCATAGAGGTGATAATTATGAACTGGAGTCTGTGAAAGAGAGAAAAGATTAACATGCAGAGAAAAGTGAAGTTGGAGTAAAAATGCCTGAGAGAAAGAGCAAGAATATGAATAAGATCGCAGTGATCAGCTAATGCGGGTCTGGGTTTGAATAGGCCAAGCTCTCTTTTTCTGAATCCAGAATTAAATGACATGTCATTACACACACACACACACACACACACACCTTAACTATTCACATCAGGCATGAATTTAATATGGTCAATTTAGATGGAGCAGATTTCTTGCCAATGATTCACTCATGACTGAATATCTCATGAGAGTGCACAGGCTGTAGCTGGGAATTTTTTCACTTAGTTTTCAATGTTAAAGTGGCCTGGGGCTTACACAATGTCTCTTGACATGCTCACCATTTGAAATGAAGATTATGTCCCTTCTGCATGCTTTGCTTGCTTAAACCAGTGCACTGCGTCTTGCAGCAAAGGGCTTTGTCCAGTCATTGTTGGGTGGCAGAGACACATTAAAGCCCTGGGAGATACAGCAAGTGTGAGCTGCTGTCTGGACAAACACGGCTTGTAGGAAAGCTTTAGAAGGACTGACAAATAACCTAAACTTTATCCAACAAGCCGGAAGCTGTGCAAAAACAAAACATTGTGTTTCTTTAAAAAAAATCCTTTAAATTGGTGTCTCTGAACTGACTCATGCTGCAAAACATCCATTCCATAATCCATTATTTTAATTATGGCTGGGAAACAAGTAGAAAAGGTCCTTTGTACTGCTATCTGATATTCAAAATGTTCCCTCTTTTGTCCCCTCTTGCTGAAAACAAAAAAAGGGATGGTGGCTGAAACCAGTAGTTGTATTCTTTAAATAGAAGCGGTACATATCAGAAATATAGAGTTGCAAGGACTGGTGTTGAGAAACATCTAATTAAAATAGTTATGACAACTTGGCCAAGATCTCCCTGAACTATGAGTAGGTGTAGTGGTTACATTGTTTTTCTCAAGTATGGACACTAGATACATTTACAGTTGAGGAAAGTTTCTTTTTCTTTTTTTTATAAAAAGGACACCATGTTATATTCATGTTAGTTGGAGATAAGAATAGCTGACATTATGTAAACCCCTGCCAGCAGGTCTGAAAGGCATGGAGAAAGGAGGAGAGGACAAGAGAAGTTGTGTGTAGAGATTGAAATACTTATGTAAGTAATTAAATATTTATAGCATGTGGAGACTCAATTTTATTTCCCAATATTGTTTATACTCATGAGCACTTAAAAAAACTAAACTAAAACACAAGGAAATCTATATAGACAGGTATCAAAGAAATTCAACTTTAGTTTTTTTCATGTTTAATGGCATCATACTTGTGCTATGCTTCACAAAAACATTTTCTACTACTCTCTATGCCTGTGTTCTCTTCATAGAGATGCTGGACTTACATATTGCTGTGAAAAACTAGGCCACCGTGAGTAAAATGTGACAGAAGCCAAAAATGCCCCAAAGCAGCTTGTGGTTCAGAAGGTTAACGCTATACATAGAAAACACATTTGACACGGGGGGCTGTACTTGGTTATCAGGTTAGGATTGATCTCATGAAGTGGCAATTCAGTGGGCATAAAGCCAGAATATGATTCGCTTTACATTGTGAGCATCTATTATTCAAACAAGTAAGTTCTGCTCTGTGTCCAGGCAAGTAATTGTTCCGCCAGCCTCTAATATATAAGCCTATGTCTACCAGAGGCTGCATTGGGAGATAATCTGAAAAGTAATTGTCAATTTTTTATGACAATGTCCAAAGTTCATAGTCTGAATTTTGTGGCCGCCTTCCTTATTTCTACAGACCATTATGTTTATTCAAACCAGCTAAGTTAATATTAATTTGTCTCCAGTTACAGAGCTATTCATAAATCCATCTGCTGCCATTCTCTCTCAAACATTGTGGTGTGCTAAGGGCTGAGGAATATAAAACCACAACATTTGTTACTCCTGCAATTGTTGCATTGTAGCAGTGACAAGAAGAAAACTGACAACAAAAAGCACAATGCTACAATATATGCACACGTATGTGGACACCCAACTTTGCAATCTAATACAAAGTTGCTCAAAGTGCAGCCCGAGGGCCAGTTGCTGGCCTCAAAAACTTATTGTATGGCCCCTAAACCTGACATAAAATGCTGCTCATTCGTTTAAATTTTTGTGCTGACCATTTCAACACTTGACTTGACTTCTTTAGCCATCGCATCAAGTTGCAGCCCCCTAACAGGCTTCTGTCAAGTTGCAGAAAACTACTGGTTGTATGACCTCTCTTATCATTGTTGTGCTAACATATAAAGGTGGTGATTTCGGTGGAAAACTCACAACTGCAATTTTTTTGTGCGGCCATCATATGAAAATAAATTGTAATCAAACCTTTGAGCAACCCTGATCTAAAACAACTGCCATGAAGTCTACTTTTGTGTTCTTTTTTTGACACTCATGTCATATTGGTGTTAATTCAATTATGTTTTACAATAGCATAGCTGGTAGTGTTGTCGATCCGGATTGCATTACAATTATTGGTTATTGCAAGGGGGACAAAAAATTAGAAATACCTCTTGTACAATACCCCCTTTAACCATGACCTCATTATACATTTAATGTAGACATTTCCAACAATGTCACCAAAAAACACAACTTTTATGGATGAGTTGTTGTGTTGATGTGAAAGTGATTGTACAGGTGTACATAATAAAGTTTCAGCTCTGTTTAAATCAAAACATGTCATTTTCAAATCTGCCAGAAGGCTGCTCTGTTTCTGAGCAGCATTATTGCAGCTGGTTGGAATTCACTATTTTGCCCAAAGACACTTGAGCGGGACAGATGTTTGCAAAATGCAAGTTGAGTCGAGACGTTACTGTTTAACAATGGCATCCCTAATCACTTTTGCACTCTTCTCCCCAACTGCCTTTGCCATATCTCATCTCCCATAAACTCCCCAGTGTGTACTAAAGCCAAACTGTCAAAAATGATTCTCCAAAACAATGCTGTTGGAGCGAGCAGCCCAAGAGAAAGTCTGCCAAACTGACAAATGCTCAACACACAATGACAACAAGAATTCTTATGGGCAGACTGTGAGGAAGACAATCTCTCACAAACCAACCAGTTCAATATTCATCTCCATCAAGCGGCACCAGATCATAAACCTGCTGTCATTTCCGCCCCTCACAGCCCATATGCAGATGGCTGCTTTACAAGGAGTGTGCACATGTTTCATGATGTTTATAGGAGGAATTGAAGTTTGTGTCTTTGTCTCATGTTGCGCCCCATTTATCTCTTTGAGACAATCCAGTAAAGCAGAAAAAAATGGGGTCTACAGTTTTGACAAAGCAGGATAAGCTCATATCTGTGGAACATTAAAGCAAGATGATTTTCAGCATACAGCTGCAACAGCCAAATGGCTTTAAACTGAGATTCTGTTCTACAGTATGTCAGAAGTAGCTTATTTTTTTCATTGTTAACTGAAGCAGAAATAATTAAATACTGTATAATAAAAGACTGACTGTCCAAAATGAAAATACCGCTTGCCAAATTGACAAATGCTCATGTTTTGCAATGTCCTGGCCAAAGACTTTAGGAGCCGAACATAATATTAGAAAGAGATTTTGTGGCAAACCAACTGTGTGCTCATTTGCAACATGTAGCAAAGCTATTCCACTGCCAGCTCATCAACTTGCTGTCATTTTCTCTCATGAAAATCTTGTGGCTAGTGTGAAATTCCAGTTTGTCAAAATTAGCATCTAGCCACAGTGGCGGCATGGCTCTATATTTGGCAATGTTAGTCTATTAATCCACTGTTTGGGTCCAGACTGAAATATGTCTTAAGTACTTAATGTACTGCCTTACAATTTGGTACTCACATGCACCAAAGGATGAATTATAATGGCAGTGATGAGTCTTTATGTTTCATTCTGCAAAGTTAACACAATAGCAATGCAAATTTATTTTAATGCCACTAATTGTTTTAATGCATGAATGCAGGTTGTGTTATCGTAGAGCCAAAGTTGGATGGTAACTAGTAAGTAAAGAACAAACTAAAGTCCTGTCAGATGGGTCTGTATTTTATGATTAATTAGCAATTGTTTGATAAAGGCAAGGCAAATTTATTTACATAGCATATTTAAGCAGTAAGGCAAGTTAAGTTTATTTGTATTGCACAATTCAACAGCAGGGCATTCACAGTGCTTTACATAAAACATGGAAAACATGTATAAAAGCAAGGTATAAAGTATAAAAGCAATAAAATCAACATAGAGAAACACATTCAAATTTAAGTTACAGTGCAGTGAGATTTTATTAAAAAACCTCAGATTAGATTTAATAAAAGGTTGGGGCAAACAGAAAAGTCTTCAGCTGTGATAAGAACTGAGAGTTCTCACAAAATAATGTGAAATGACCATGTTTGTTTTTAACACCAAAAAAATTACCAATTTTTTTACAGGTCCTGATGGCACATAAGTCCTCCAACTCATGTTATTCAAGTGATAGTAGGTTGACTTTGTAATTGTCTTAATATGACAGTTGGTATCAAGACAATTACAGTTGTAAAACACAATTAAATACCCACACATGGTTTCCGGTAGCCACAGTCTCCTAGTGCCCTTGAGCTAAACTTTAACTGACCTTCTGCTTGAAAATGAATTTTGAACATTAATTAAAACGATGATGATTAAACAAGCTCTGTATCCCCTCTTCTGATAACAACAAAGCTGTTATCCTGTAACCATAATTATTAAAAAGGTCATAGTCATGATGTGTTGGGGGGATGGACTACCCATGGGAAAAGAAGAAAAAAAAGAAATAAGAACCAAACCAAACTCAGTATTTCAGCCTCAGTATCAGTATTCTGCTGGTGATTGCCCAACATAGTACAGGTCTCATCAACCAAATGCCACTTTCTCCTTTGAGAGGATTCATGTGTAAATGGTTGTAGAGCAAAAGCAATAACAAAGGAAGAAGGGAGGCTTTTTATTTAACAAAATACTGACAAAATGTCCACCAAAAGATGTTTTCCCTTTCTCACCAGTTTATGAAATGCTTGTCCGGGAGCCAGAAACAAACAAACAAACAGAAAGGCCGTTGTGTAAAAACAGCAAGAACATTCTTTTTGTCTTTTCGCAGCTTTTATTTTCCTAAATCTCCCATGAAGTGGGAATGGAAATTAGAAAAAAAATGTTTGGCTTTTGCAGTGCACAGTCAGAGGATAAAAAGAGTGACTTATTTAACTGTCAATCTGCCTATTATTATTTTTGTCTCCCTCCGTGCCTGTCTCCATCTGTCCATCCCTAAATACCACCATTCATGCTCTATCCATCCATTCATCCATCAATCAGCGGTTCATGTTTTTCCCTGAAGCCTTTACATTTTTTACAGTCTACCACTTGTTAGTCTTCTCTGTCCATATTTAAACTTTTATTAATTCTTCTTTAAAAAAACCCAAACCTTGAACTACTTAGGTTTGTCTCCTTTTATCTAAAGTAGACATCCCCCCTTTTTCCTATACAAACTTGTCCTCCCACTGTAAGACAGATTCTCCAAAAAGCAGCTGATTTCTTCCCCCCAGCTTCAAGAGTGAGTGAAAGCAGCCCAATCAAAGGGTATCGTCCGCGCTGCTTGTGCATCAGCACTTCAAAAGCAACACTTTCCATCATCAGCCTGATTCATAGCCAGGAAATGTCTTCTGGTTGCTCACTCAATCAATCTTTTCTTTCATGTAAAAAAAAAAGAAAAATGCGCGAGTACGTGTGTTTCTGCACATCGCTGTGCAAGCTAAAGTGCAAGGAAGAGAGAGCGAGAGATTCATTGCTAATCTACTTGTTTTACACTGTCAACTCCTTTCACAGACTGAGACTCTTGCTCTACTCTGGATATCACACGCTTCCATATGCGTGCACACACAGAGACACACACACTTGAAGGATATTACTCACAGGTGCAGAATCCCTCGGAGAGAGGAGCCATCGTAAATCAGGCACGATTGAGATGTAAAACCGATGTTCTCCCTCTTTTACAACCTCCAGTAATTGAAATGCAACACGGCTGAGTTTGTATGTTTTTCTAAGAGACTCAGGAAGTGTAAAAAAATAAAAAGCCTCATGCGGAGAATCAGTAAATCCTTTCTTTGAGGTTACTCAAAGATTTCCCTGATTATCCGTGTGCTTCGGAAGTTTTATTTCCGTTTCAATGATGTACAGTTGACGGGAGATGTTAAACATTGTCACACTTGTTTCATTTTACACGGAGGAAAAGCTCATTTAAAATGTGCACGATGTGAGTTCATTATCTTCCAAAGATATTATATTTATTGTATCCCTTTGTAAAGCAAATGTATACATTAGTCCTCAAGAGCTACACATGTTCTTCATCAAAGTTGCCATCATACTTAATTATTTAGGAACATTTAAGGGTTCATTAATTTATTTGTAAAAATATCTGCAGAGGATTTGTCTTCACAAATTGATATTTGTTTGTAGTTTTTTATGTTAGAGCAAAGGTTTGTTTTGAGCCCTGTTGCCTGATGAAAGCATGCCATTCTGGTAGAATCAGCCTTACCTCAATGTGATAAAATGTATCATGTGTTTTTATTTTGAAAAAGAGAAAAAAACGTGCTGGATTTTCGGGTTTGTTCACCTTTTTAATAATCACTTCTTTTGAAATGATAGTTAATAAATGCCACAGTGTTATTGTAGCTTTTCGGTTTTCTTATTTGTTTTCTTGAATCTACAGGCAACACAGTTCTTCTGTGTGTGTGTTGTTATGTGATGTAGCATATTATTTTAGTTGTTGATAGAAAAACATGCTGGTGAAAACATCCTTACATCAGCTCTGAGACATGAGAGGATACACATGAGCATGAGACTTTGTTTGTGTGTGAGGTATATTACCATTTATTTCAAGATAAAACTTGGTTTTATGATTAGGAATTCAGAAAGCATGGTTAGGGGCATTCTGGTGCTGCATTCTGTGTTCCCATGTGGAAAGGCTAGGTCCTTCCTGCCAAAGCCAGGGTTCCATTCTGGCCCATGGCCCTTTGCTGCACGCCATCTCTCTCCCATCTATTTTTTCCACTAACTTTACTTGCCAATAAAGGCTACAAAATTATCTTTTTTTTTCATTCAAAAGTATAAATTATCCTTTAAATATCCTTAAAAGGAGTTCAGTTTGTGTGTTGACATGTATGCACTAGGAGTTAAATGTGACAACATGGTCTACATTTTACTCCATGTGTTTGTTCAGATGTCTGTGCACATGTCTGCAGGTGTGATTGTGTGCACATAAATCATCGCACCACAGGAGATATGGATGGCTGCCTTCTGTCTTCACTGTTCTTAACTGCGGCCCTTTACTCATGTTACAAATTTTTACTCTCTAACCACCCGTTGAAGTCACCCAACGATAACTTTAGGGCCTCCTCTCTTCCAAGTACATAAGACTTGGATGACATGACTTATGTTACTCTTGCAGGAGTTGTTAGCTTTGAGAAGATAATCTCTGTCAAAGTTCTATTAGGAGGAGTTAAGTAAACCTCGCTGTGCAATTCCCTGAAGACAGTTGAGTAATCTTTGCCTTGTATAATCAGAAGTAGGGGCAAGTTTATAAGGTCATATGAATGAAAGAGCGAGTGACTTTATCCATGTATAAATAAACTGCACGTAGTCACCGTGAAGTCACCAGCTCTTTTTTGGACTGCCCGTTGAAGCATCAAGTTTGGCATTATGACCCTCTACATTGTTTTTTGAAACCCGAAAAGACCATATTTGGACTGGGAAGAAGGTAGCCATGCCCCAAATCTTACCCTGCTTCATCATCTATTTTCTTCTAAATGGCACCATTATTTACATAAATAACATCATATTGAATTGAAGAGGACTTGAAATGAGCGATTAAGAGAATAATCATGCCGCAACTATTTTTACTGAGGTAATACATCAAGTGAGAAGTAGTCTTATTTTGTATTGAAATAGATAGGACCAGACATCTTTCGCAACTGATGGTGTGGACCCCTGCTGTACTTTTTGAAGGAATGCAAGCTTGAGTGTAACTTGTTTTTTTATACTGGTCATCCTGATTTGACTAGTTTTATTGGCTGCTGCAGACAAACATAATCAAAACAGCCCTAGCACTGGATCAACAGGAAAACAACCCTGGGACTCAATATTGATTTCGTAGATATATTAAAAAGCAATTATTATAAATAATTTTTAAAAAGCCAGCAAGTTTCAACCACTGTGTGTCTACAAGACTTAGTGGTGGAGTGTCCATGTCCAAATTGGTGCTTGTGTCCTGTTTGTTTTTACCTGTTCTTTTTTCTGAACCTTAAGCAAGTCATTTTAGTACCTAAACCTAACCAAGTAATTCCATTTCACATTGTTTAAAACAGTGACTGGACACATTTTGTAGGATACCATACTAACTGTGCTTCAAAAGTGCCAGGATTCCCTTCCTGTTAATCGGTTTCCCCCATTTTCCAAGAACATCTGATAAATGCTAGATCTACACTTAAATATAGAGCAACCAGTGATCTCTTTTCCACAGTCTAAGCATGTTTTTTTCTCTCTTGCTGCCTTTTGCTATCCACAAATACAACAGACCAACTACCAAGAATTGACATTCTGCCAATACAAGAATCCATGTTCGCCTTTATCCAAGGATCAAAGAAGTGGAGGACAGAAAATCCAGAATGTAGCAGATACATGATAACAGCAGCCCCTGGTTGCCTACGTCTTTAGTCCCTGTATCGGCAGCTGCTGCTGGGAAGCTACACTCCACTGTCCTGTGCACAAATACTGCCAAAAGCAATCCTTGGATCCAACCAACAGAGAACAATTGAGCTCAAATTATAACAAATAGAGTCAGTTTTAACTTTTTTCTTTTTACTAATTAATGTTTACATATTGTTTTTTTCAGTTACTCTTGCTATACTACATGCCTTACCTGGAATAATTCATGCTCCATGATTTAAAAGTCCTGCATGAATAAAATGTACTTAATTATGTCTTCACCCTCAGCACTACAGTCCATACTGCTGATTTAATGTGTACGGCGGCTTCAGGTTTGTACTGTTAATGGTTATGGTGCTCTAAAATTCCTGGGAATGAGGCTAAACCTCTCCCCTCTGTCCTCTTGATGTCTGTCTTCCCACTCCCTTTCTTTCCCTTCCCCATCCCTCTTGTATCCCCCCTTCTCACCTCCTTCTCCCTCCTCTCTGCTTCCACTCTCCCTCTCTTTTGTCCTCCTGTGTGATCTGTTGCTCCTCAGGGTGAAGTTTTGGGGCAGATTGATAGTGTTCGAGCCTGACTCTGGTCAGCGAGGCGCTGCTCCTTCCCACATCTCTTCCCTTCTCCCTCTCTTCCTCTGTGCATTAATTCCTACTCCATACCTCATTTCCTTTCATCATTCATACTTCTCTACTGTCCTGCACTCCATCAGTTACTCCCACCTCCTTCTCCTCTTCTCAATGGAGGGACCCTCCATCGCTTCTTCCCCTTGTCTCTGCATTCTTTTTCCTCCCTCCCTCCCCATATTCAACCATTTTTCCCTCCTCCCTTCCTCTGCCTAGACAGATTAATAGTCTTCCTGTCCTACAGAAAACCCTACAAAGACCTGTTCCTCCCTTGATAACACTAAACAAAGCCTCTCTCACTCTCTTTCTTTCTCACTCCTTTTCTCTCGCTCTTCTTTCTGGCTCACATTCACACTGACCTGTGCTTCCTCTGGGCACACTATACCAGACCTCTGAACCTTTTGCTCTCATGTCCTTCTGTCAAGCTCTCTCACTGTTTCCATTTACTTCTTTTCTTCTCCTTTCTGTCTCCAATGCACGCACTAAAATTGACTAAATGTGGCCAATTAGATTGACAAAATGAGTCCCTCAAGTGATCTGTGTACAAAAGTCATCAATAAGGACCTTTTCTTTCTTTTTTTTTTTTACCACTTTCCATGATATGAAAGGTTATATTACATACTGCAGAGTCTGAAATGATTTTGCATTGCCTTGCAGTACTTCTTCTCACATTCCATATCTTATTATTCAGAGTATGTTTCTAGTCATGACCAAAAATACTATTATCTAGATTGCAATGCCACTTTATGTTGGAAAGTACCCATATTTCATGAATTTGTTTAAATATAGTGTCAGTGTATTTTCCATGAAGTACAAGAAGGAACAAAAGCTGTAATATAACCAAACTGGTGCCTGCAAGGGAGGAGAAAACAGGAGCTGTGTCTCATTCCAAATTCCTTGCCTCCTCTCTCTTCTGTGTGTGTGTTGTCATGAACTTGTCCTGCACATCTAACAGAGATTAAAGTACAGCAGTAGGCTATAACAAAACAATGGACAGCTGATGCAGCTCCCCTCCAAATTATATTTAATTGACATCTCTTTGAAATGACTGCCCCGAGGCAAGGATGTCTCATTTTGCTTTGACTCTTCTCTCCATGCTAGGAGAGGAGTGGAGGAGATTAATCGGGGATGCACAAAGTGGGATTTGGGTCACAGGAATAGACTTTTAGTGGCAACTCTGTGGAACACCGAGCACAGGTGCTCCCTGTTGGGACTAACAACTCCTTGCCACAAGGCATCTGAAAAACAGGCAGACAAAGAAGGTAGAGATGGGCAGGGGTTGTCACACAAGATGATGCCTAGATGATTGTTCAAGAAACAGTTAGAACAGGAAAGAAAACATGTTTTTGTTGAAAGTTGCATCTTGTTTGTTGGCAACTTAAGGTTTGGAAACTTGGAAAGTTTTCCCCTTGGTTCAGTTTCTTTTCACACAGAGATAAATCCAAGCAGACTAAAAGGCATCTCTTCAAACTATGTTAGAACTCACTCTGCTTATCGTCAGATGACTCTGCCGAGGGAGCAAGAAAGTAAATACTGAAAGATGTCCCTGCACCATCATCAGCTGTGCTGAAATAACCATTACTGCTGCTTTGTAGCTGTTGTGAAAGTCCCAGATAAGTCCTAAAACCAAACACAGTCCTGTCTCGATTAATAATATCAATCGAAGGTGAACAGATGAACTCGATGAACGTTACTACAGGGACTGTCGGGATGGCTGTTTGTACCCAACACAAACAGTTTTAGCTGTGATGTAAGTGCAATAAGAGACATTCAAACAGCTTTTAAAATGGTTATTTTTTAATGGAGTTTGGATTAAATAGGGCTTTGCTGCTTCTACATTGGTATGCACCCAAAATCAACAGATTTAGCAGTGATTTAAAAGCAACAAATGAATAACACATTTTCTGAAACAGCTTCAACATGATGTCAACGTGTAAAAATCTGAACTCTTGCTTTGTTAGGTTTCTCTGCAGGACGATAAGCAAACAACTTTTAAAATGTTTGATTAGAGGTATGCTGTGCAAGAGATTCTCAACACGGATAGAGTTTCTTGACACATTTGCACTTGAATTTTGAGTTTTTCAACTCAGTTACGGGTTACATACTAATTTTAACATGTAAATAAGATCAGTATTAATGTTAATACTGCAAAATCTCAACAGAAGTTGCGTTTTTTTTGGTCTAGACTAAAGCAGACCTTTCAGAAACTCACATGATAAGACTGATAAGAAAGTCTAAAAGTAAAGGGGGCCAGTCCAGACAGTTGGAGTCAGCCTGTGTTTCTGCCACTGTCCCCGTTCAAAACTTGTTCACAACCTTTGCTGCATGTCATTACTGTCACCATCCTTTCCTGACCTTTTTCTGTGTCAGTACAAGAAAAAGTGGAAATACCAAAAACATGAAAGAATGAAAAGTTTCGAGTGGCAGAGGAGAAGGAGGTGAATGTATAGAGTGCAAAGGAAGGGGAAGGTTGAGACTAATACCACATGTCGAGGAGACAAAGTGATAAAGAAAAATAGGAAGGGACAGAGGGAGGAAGAGAGAGAGGAGGAAGAGGAGGGTTGCGGCAGGGTCAAGTCTGTCTCCTGTCCCCACAGGCTTACGTGACTTACCAGCAGTGCAAGTTAAGCAAAGTTCAAGGTTGGCTTGGCTTGTATTTGGAGATAAAAGTCAAGCTCAGCTTACTCAGTGAAATGGTGCTCTTTGGCAGCACAAGGGTTTACTCAAAGGCCATGGGAGCAATAAACAGACTGTAATCACTGATATCATAAAATATAACAAAGATTTATGAATCATTCTTGTATCCCATTTCATGGTGGTTTCATGGCCTGAAATTTTGGAAATGTACAGTGCTTGATAGCAGAGAGTGTCAATATAAATACTGAAAATATTATATTATAATCTGGGTTATTAAGTTATATTTCTGCAAATCAAAGATACGTTGAAACCCAAACTCTAAGCTGAAAAACATTTGTTGATCGCAACATTTTCACATGCCACTTAGGGCTGCATTTAACGGCCATTATCTGTTGAACAAAATATGTTTGATGTTTTGACTTGACTTGGGACTTGACTTGCCTCAATTAAGGACTTGACTTGACATAAGATGTGGCTTGACTTGACTTGCCCAGAACAAAATGACTTGGGCTTTACTTGTGACTTGTACAATGACATTTTACTTGATAATGCTATTCAGGTATTATTGACTACAATGAATGAGGAGTACTCCTACAGATTACTATATGCAATGGCCGTTTTTTTTTTTTTTTGTCTTTTCCAGAAAAAGATATTTCACAGCTCATATAAAATGAAATATCCTGAAAAATATGGGATCTTTGCCTAATGGTGCCAAATATTTCTGCCTCCTCTCACTTTAATTGGTATGGAACTCTGTGTTGCCAAACATGTAAAGGTCAGCATTCATACTCTGTTCTCAGCGAGAATATGAAATTAGTGCATCCTTTCTATTTGGTTGCTTAGGGGGTAAACTACGACATTGTTTATTCAGATTCCCTGACATTAATTCACTGTAAATGTTTGTGTGTGTATTCACCTGTGGAAATGAATGCAGACGTTCAATATTAATAGCTCCCGTTGGCTATTGCTACCACTGTGTATGTTTGTTTTTTTTTCACTCTGTCTGCAGATGCATGCCTGTATTGATATCTGAATAATAAGGCAGAAGACTGTTTATTTGTAATACACAGTAGGTGTGATACATGTCAACAGTTTTGTGAATGTGTCTTATTAGATATTATAGCCTGCATGGTTTTCAGAATAAATATGCATGCGTCATTTGTTATTCATAAATCAATTTGTGTGTGTACATGTGTATGAACAGATGTGAACTGGTCATCATGTTCACTAAGAATGACCGGAATTAAAAGCAAAACAGAAAATAGCATTAGCATAATTTTGTATTCAGATTCACATTTTTGTAATTAGCAGGCCGCCTGTGACAACAAAGATTAACAATAGCTGTTAATTTACTTGGCAGACACTCTGATCCGAAGCAGCCGCATTGCATTTGAGTGTTGGGTATGGTCACTGTGATGGTAGCTCAACAACAAAAACTATTTACATCACACCACGGTGAAGGGTGCAGCGCACAATTTCAAGTTTGACAAAACAAAATTAAACTCTGAACACATTGTTTCTCAGCCTTTTCACGCTCTCCTTCTACCTAATTACTGTTTCTCACTACAGATAACACTCAAGTAACTGAGCAGCAGAGTGTCATAGAGTAAGTGAATGTTCTTTGTAACTGTCGTAAAGCAAGGTTCACATTTACACCAGCTCCAGGATTACTGCGGAGGATCTTGACCCCTTTGAAGGGGGACAATAGCTGTGGTTCGGGGTTGATCCAGTTTGTTCAAAAGTCCAGAACAGCCCCACAGAGCAGCAGAAGACTTACATACTGTTCTGTATGTTCTTATCGAATAAAAGAAAAAAAGCAGTGCTGTCCTTCAACACTTTTATTTGTCAATGTCTGAACTTTTTTGATTTAGAAGCCACAGTCCACCCAAACCCTTGGATGTGAGAACTGACCCAGGACCTGAATGGATTTGGACAACAAGATCTCCAGCCAAAAAAGCAGGATAGGTCAGGTCAGCGGTACAGAGCCCAGCTTTCTTAAAATAGCACAACCGTCATTATGTGATGCTTAAATCGCATCGTTTACTTTTCAGATGGGACATGAACCCGTTCTCCTGGGTGAAAGTCCAATGTCTAATTGACCCCTCCACCACCCCTTCTGACTTCCACTTACACTACGCAGTTCCGTCATTTATTCGGGCCACTACATGGCGGGGAGGGCAGTCCATAACATGAAAATGGGTTGTATTTTGCTGCCTGTACAAACAACCTATGGGGTCTTTTTTGAAGGGAGACCAGTCTCAGTTTGGATCCACAGTTTGTGGTCAATTGGACAGCACAATCTAGTCTAATCTTGTGTAATTTGTAGTAACTTAACAGTAAATTCATCAATGGATGATTCGGTAGGCATGGTTAGTTTAAAGTAGGTCATAAAAATGGTGGAGAAATATAGGATTTTGAAAAGTGAGGGGGAAACGTTCCCCATATCTCTGGTGGAAGTTGCGCCCTTGAAAGAATGGCCTAGCAACCACCCTACAGGGAAACACAAATTTCTTTATTTAGTAAGTCCCCCTGAGTTCATAGATCAATAGATCCAGAACAAAACAGCTTGGAGTGGTTGCTGCAGCAGTCATGCAGAATCGATGCAGTGCTGATGGATAATAGGATACATCAACAATGTTTACCAGTGTAAAGTAATACCAGGAAGTGTGTAAGGGCCTCTGTGGAACATTTAGAATTTTTACAGGTGTTCATTTTTGCATTAAGTATGGATTTATTGTTGGGTATCCAGTCATGAAATAGGCTTGGCAGTACAGCTGCTTTACCCATCTGCTTCACTGGGCCTTGCTCACAGACACATACACACATCCTTGTACTTGTATCTTTGGGAGGACCCTTCATTGACAGAATGCATTACCTAATCCCTTACCCTAACCTAACATAATTGTAACCATAACCTTAAAAGCAAGTCTAAACCCTCAAACAGGCCGTTGAAGAAGTGAGAACCGGCCGGAATATCCCAAAAATGTTCTCACTTTGTTGGTTAAAAGTATTCTCATGGTCCTCACTATGTGGAAGGAAGTGCTGGAATACACACACACAGAAATTCAATAAATGGACATCATAAATTCATAATATTGCTCTTGATGCCTTTGATTCTTTGGACATTCATTGAGCACAAATGAATCTTGCATGTTTTATATCTTTTGCGTCTGTTGCAGACATGCCCACACATATAAAAGAAGAGAAAACGGATATGTGACCCTGAACTCAGATATGAGTCTGTGAAAGCTTCAGGGACCTGAAAGTGTGTGTGTGTGCATGTGTGCAATAATGTACACACATAAGCAAGTTTATGTGTGAAGGTTTTGATCCAACTAGTGCAGTCAGGTAAAGCATGGACGCAGCCAATCAAGGCTGATCATGCGGAAATACATGCCCACATGAGAAAAATCACATTTTCTAACATACACACAAGCACTATGTGATACAAACTCACACCTGCACACACAAACTCATTTACACTTGAATCGGATTATATAAACGTCAGCTCCAAGGCCTCATACACACACAAATACTGTACTCCACTTAATGTACAGCCTCATGCTCCACTGAGCTTGTGAGATTTTGGCTGTCTCTACAAGGCTACCAATACGTCACACATGCAATTAAATCTAACCATAAATACTGTATATTATTTATTTCTCTCACTTTGAGTTAGGTCTCTTGGTGAATTATTGGCATGAAAACAAAATAACTTGATGACTAATTACTAGATTATAAGCAGATGGAGTGTGTGACCTCAGCTACAGCGAGTGCTGAAAGATCATTCTTTTTTTATGCCTTCTCCATCAACACTTGCATTTCCATCTCGTCATCTTCTCGCTCCTTCCTCTTATCTCCCCGTTCCTCTCCCTCGTACTTATTGATCCATCCGGCGACCCTTTTCTCTTACTCTCACTCTCTCCTGATCCAATCTCAGTTCTGCCAGGATGATGATAGCTTTGTTTACAACATGACTTGAGGGCAATCAGGAGGGACACTGGGTATGTGTGTGTGTGAGAAGCTGTGAGTAGGGACTTGACATGTATTCTGGTGTAATTAGACATGCCCCAGAGCCTCTGCTTTTTTTGGCTTGCATATTACACCTGCCTCTTGTTCTTTCTGCTGTCCATGTGCTTCTCTGCGTCCTTCAGTGTTTCTATTTTTTTCTACCTTTATTATAAAATATTATCGTTTTTTTGTGTTTTTAACCTCTCATTCACTCTCCTTTTTTTCTGTCACAGTGCAACTTTTTCTATCACTTTTTACATCTTTTTTTTTATTCTCCAGCGAGAGCTTTGTCTCTCTGGAGACAGTCCTTCTCTGCCTGTCTTTCCCTTTTGTCTCAATTTCACTTGGCTCAATAACAACACATCATTGCCAAAGCAGAACAATGACTGTCTCTTGCTATTTCTCTATTTTTGTCTCTCTACCCCATCCCACCCTTTCTCTCTCTTTCTCTCTTTCCCTCTTCCTCAACAACTTAATTTCAATTTTAATTTTCGATTATGCTTTACATGCATTGCTGGTAGACATTGTTGCCAAAGCAATTAGATGATGAACAATAACAATTATTTTTTAACCTTTAACAAGGACAGACTTGTTCAACTGTGACAGTAACTGGACGGATGGATAAGTGGACAGATGTGCCCTGTCCAATTTCCATACTACAAGCTCATAAGTACTGCATGTATACAGTGCAATACACAACCTAATTGTTGTTAGTCTAAAATCTATTGTGGCAGTTTGTGTACAAAAAAAAAAATCAAATGTACTTTACCAAGTGGGGACATTTCTTTAATTGGAAACATGACATTGAGAAATCTTTTAATCAAGCTATTTTAGACAACATGATTTGGTTTCCATTATGTTCTCTGACTTGTTTAACAAACATCTATATTGCATTCTTCAGTGTAAATTGGTCCTCGGTTTCTGCTCTGCAAGGCATTGAAGGACAACATTGTCCATCAACAGATCTGACAATTGCTGACAATAGAGCTGTAATGTACTGCATTACATTACAACAAAAGATGACAACATGTCATGACAAAGCAAGTCATATGAGATGTGATGGTGAAAGTCAAATGACTTCAGAATGCATTCCTTCACTCTTCTCGAGGCTCTTTTGCTGTGTTATAAATTCAGTCACCTCTCACTTGACTAGCCACTGTTTAATTCCTTAATTTAAATTTTTAATTTGAACATTTCAGCTCACATTAACCATGCACAGTCAGACAGATTTGAACAAGTCAACAGAATGCTCCCTTGCTCCCTGTCTGCCTCTCTCAACCATACAAAAAGACACAAATATGCATAGTCAAACATGCATTTGCATACTCCTTGGTATACGGTATGCGTACACTGATATCATCACACAAAACTTACATAGGAGGATATTTAATCCATGTCTCCTGAGCAATTAAATGCCGAGTATGTACAAAGACATATTTTTCTTGTGGTTGCACACTAAGGTTATTGCCTTGCACTTCAGCAGGCGATATATTTAACACTTTGGGCTTGATCTCAGAGTGTTTGTCTGTAGGACAGACTCCCCCACTTTGCCATCTTGCAGCCCGAGGTTATGTTTCTCCTGTGTCATATTCGATGTCTTTGGCTGCCTTCTCCTTCTGAAGCCTCTAAGTCTTTTCCAGGCAGTGCTGCCAGTGGGTGTTACAGTCAACAGTTGTGTCTTCAGATGTGTTCTTTTCTTCAGATGGCCTTTGAAATGTTTCTCTGCCCCCATGATGACCGCTGACATTATGTAAATGGAAAGATGGGATCGAAAAAGGCACCAATCCTGAGGCATGCTAATAGCATGCCCGAGTCAGCGCAGCTGGTGCTGGGTGATTGGCCCTAGCAGGGACTGTATTGCTGCCACTTCTTACTTGGAACTATGCAGTTGTCTTTTCAAGACAAAAATCAAGCAAGATAACTCCAAGGACACATTGCGGGCATGTAGGGATCGAGTGTAGTTGTGGAGAATACAGGGGACTCTGTCTTCACCTGGTTACAGCTTACTCTGTAAGACAAGTGTGCCAGTCTTTAATTTTGTAAAAGTAGCTATACCAGAATATAAAAAATAATCAATTTCAAAACCTGTATTCAAAGTGTACTCAAGTGAAAGTACATTGGTGTTAGGACAAAAATCTACTCGACAAAAGTAAAAATGCACAGATTATGCAGGACTGTTATTTCATAGTGCTTTGTCATCAAAAACAAATATTTTAATAATACAATAATGTCAAGGCAGCAATTATAAGTTGCAGCTGATCATGGCAGAGCAGGTTTACATACTTTATACTGTTGCATTATGGGAGAGTGATGGAAAAAAATCACATTTTATAAGATTATCAAGTTTTTGTTGAACTAAAAAAGGGAAAAAAAAGAGATGTAACAGTGTAAAATATTTAAAAAACAGAAGTAGTGGAAATGTCACAGCATTGCCTTTCAATCCCTCTATCCATCCATCCATCCATACCATTCATGCCCATTTAGCTTTGGCAGGTGCCTTTTGCTCACATTGGGATTCATTCACTAATGACTACGATCACTAATGTGCTTTGAAATGTTCTTACTTCGCTAAATAAATGGAAGAATTGCCTTCGGATTCATGAAACGTGCACCAGACAATTTTGCTCTGACCGTCAGAGCAAAAGTATGTTAGTGAATCAGAAACAAGATCAACTGACAATCAGCAAACTTCCAATCCCCTATTTCTTTTGTCATGTATAAGTAAATATATTTGCCTGGAAGTGTATCATGGAGAAAGTGGAAGTTGTTGTAAAAGAGAGATTGGCCCTAAAGAAAGAAACAAGAAAAATGTATGCCAATAAAGTTTAGTTGCAAGAGAAGACATTTTTACGGAGACCAGGCTGGATAAAGAGGAATTAAATACTCCACAAGAACAGAGATATTTGTTCTTTTTCTCAAGGTGGCAAGAACAAGAACAAAGTTAGTTCTTGCCAGGACATTTCATGCTTCATGAGAAACTCAAGTGCTAAACTCCTGGAAAGTCCTCATAGGGCCCTCCCACTGCAGCACACGTCAATTTCATATTCAAATTTCACACAATAGTTGCCGGACACCACACAAGAAAAAAGTTCTGCTCAGATCATGTGTCAAGGACAAGCTGCAAGAATTCCCAAACCAGGGCTGCAAAAAAGAAAAACGTCATTCCTTTCTTGCAGCCCTGGGAGAGAGAACACATTTCTCTGTTCTTGCGGGGTATGTATTAGCCTTAAAGGGAGCATCATGCATGCAGCATATTCATCATGACCATGATGAGAGAATATTAAAGTTTAAGAAAGGTAGAGGCAGTAATCAACAAACAGCTAAAAAAACTCGATATAATAGTGCCACTGTGTTTGAATGACTGGACTTTTGGGACAGGGTTTTTTATCCTTGTCATGGCATGCATGAGCAGTGAAGACAACAACATTAGCTGAACACTTCTGTCTGGATCTTGGTGACAGACAGTCCCAGGATACAAGGACACACTGAGGGTCTCCGGTGTAATGGGCCAGTCATCAAGAGTCCTAGAAAGTTTGGCAGTTTCTAATGTGTGCAGTATCAGGATGGCATAGTAAGTAGTCCATCCCTCAACTGAGGAACCAAGGTTCAAGCCCTTATTGGCATATATCCACCCTGTTGAAGTGTCCTTGACCAAGAAACTTATTCCACAACCAGTGCTATAGGTTCCCGTCACTTCTGCAAACCTTTCAGTCTAAAGTTCTCTGCACTTCTATGTGTCCTTGGCAAATGTATCGATCCTTGTCCGCCAATTGTAAATCATATAGAGTAGAAACTTTGCCCTCTGTGTCCGTCTTAACCTGCCTGTTTTTCTGACCCTGACTGTGTTTCCATGCCCTGCACACCTGTGGCTCATCCCCACATCAGCCCTTGGGACCTGCTTCCTGCCTCCCAAGCTGCACCTTATAACCTAATTAGTGTTTGTGGACAAAAAGAGCATGTTTTTCTCTGTCATTGTTTTCTCTAAGTTGCCCTTGTGTTCTTGAAACCTGCCTTGCCTGCTTATGTGCAGCCCGTTCACCTGTTTTACCTTCATATTGCTTTTGTGAGAAGTGAGAAGTTCTTAACCTTTACTCTCTTGGTGTCTGCATTTGCATCCAAGTAACTGCACTCTTTTTAATATGTGTCACTGTCTGTGGATGTTAAAAACTGAACTGCTCACTGAACCACTGGGCACACTGTTGTCAATGTTTTGGAGGGCAGGGCTATTCTTGATCAGGTCAATGCTGCTGCTAGGGGCCTAATATCTTGCAGCCTAATGCAGTGTGAAGCTGTGTCTCAACTTGGTTCCTTTATTATTGCACTTCCATGTAGTACACTATGTGCTTGTGGAGTGGGTACATTGAGACAGGGTAGTGTTGTCTCAAATTGGGCTGTTATGCACTTACCAGAAGCTCGGTAGATCATAGACATCAAGGCGCAAGTTGTTCCAGTCACACTGATAAATTAGCCCATTAATCACGCCCCCCAGAACTGCATGGTAAACAATCTCAAATTCCACGGTTGACTTTTTAAAATTCTACAGTGGGTATTTAGACCAGTTTATTTGCATAAACCATAAAATTTCTAAAAGCAAAGTTGCATAAAAAATAATGCACATGAGAACTTGGTTAAGTTATTCACGATAGTGGATTGCTGATACTTGTTGAACTATTCCCATTTATTATTTATGGAATATCTAAACCGTCATACTGTACTGTAAGAAACTTTGGCCGGGTCGATTTAACACGGGACTTTCAATCTTACACAATCGCATATCGTGAAATCCTGGGGGTCCCAATCAATGGTTTCTGTACTACTACAGTATAGTGGTACTCCACATAAAAAAAAAGCATGGTTCAGTGTGTTCAGTGCCATTTCAAGCACAACCATTACAGATTCCTTGCATGCCATTTTAACAGCCTGATCTCACAAAATTATGTGAAATTACCACTTTTTTCAACACCGAATTACGTTCTGGTGGCATGACCTGACGTGGTGGTATAATTGACGGCGATGCAGAGTTTACTGCACAGAAATTGAAGTTAGGGTGGAGGGAGGGGCTTTAACCCTGCAAGATCAGGATTTGTGTGCTGTCTGAAAACAAAAGTAAACAACTCTTACTTAACTTACATTTTGTTATGTAACTTACGTGGCTCACGGTTTGAGAATCACATTTTTTTTCACATTTTTTATGTAACTTACGTTTTTTAACACAATGTTTATGGCTTCTGTTCACTTCTTTTCCAGTACATTTATTTTCTTTTAAAACAGTCTTTTATAACACCTTAACAGGAAGTTTTTTTCCCCCCTAAGCCAGGTCAGTGGTTTTGTAGCCTGAAATCACAGAAACTCCAGCCTTTTTTAGAACTGTGAACTATAGTTTGAGTTTGATGTTTAATGATGAGTGCAATCTTGATTGACACTGTGTTCAAAGTCTCTATTTTTTATATGGATGCCAAAATATGGGTAGCACCAAACACTGCTGCGCCCATACAAAATAAAACACTTAAACATGCTTTTGAACAAAACAGCATGGTGATGCTGTTTAAGAACAGTCCCTACATCCCCCACTTATCTTAAAGATTAACTTGCTTGATTTAAAATGTAGGGATGGTTCATTGTTTTACAAAGAAACACATTTTTGTTGATGCAGACATCATGATGGCACCTTTTAGGTGTTGTTGCTTAGCTACAGAATACAGCTTATCGTGTGTTTTTAATCTTAATGCCCTTATGTCTCCAACTGCAACCACAGTAGATGTACTTTTTCATCACGATAAAAGAAAGACTTACTTACAGATTCCCCATACTAATTGCTGCTTTAGCTCTCATTCCACTTCCCTTTCATCATCTAATTTGCTGCTGTGCTGTCTTTCTCCTGATCTGTGTCCATCTGCCTCCATCCATCCTCCCTCCCTCCCTCCCCATGTCCCACCCTCTCACTTTACCACAAAAGTGTTTCATTCTCTCTGCCCTGCTGTTTTTGTTGTTTTCTTTTTTATAGCTGTTTCAGCCTGACACCTCAAGGCTCTCTCGCTGTTGCATCTTGGGAGTGTTAAACAAAGTTTGATAACACAAGGAATCACATGCTCTCTCCTTTTTGAAGTCCAACAGATGGCTTCCAGGACTCCTTCAATGCAGGGAAATGCAAAGCAGGGAAATCTTTTATTTGGTACTTAAAACAGGGTTGCTGCACTTTTTTAAATTAAAGTTAATGCTTTGTAAGACCTTAACAAACTCTCAATTAACTAATTAATAGTATTGTATCATCCATGTTTCCATACAACAGTTGTGGCAATGTGTAAAACAGTCATGGCCCTATTTGAAACATGCCCAAAGTGTCAGATTAGCTGTCATTGCTATTTTATGATTGACACAGTTTTATGCCCAGCAATCACACCATGTAAGGAGCACTTGTGTCTATCAGTGTGTTAGATTTTGGTCTTAAAATTAGGTGTGGTCAGGTGCAATGTTGTCACATTGCTATTTTTTAAGGAAAATAATAATGCAAGCAAACAGCAGAAAACAGGTAAGAGCTGCAGAAGTGATGCTACAAGTGCACGTTATTGCAGTGTAACTTCACTTTATTATGGCAGAAGCTTAAAATTGAGTTCTTACTAGTAAATAAACCAGTCATGCATCAGGGACTGGTAAAGCGGGAGTGAAATGTCTATGTGGGTGCAGTTCTCTAAGGTGGCAGTTAATTCAGAGGGATTCAGATAATGTCGGAGCTGATCCGCACATTCCTAGTATACACACAGGGAAATGCAACAGCAGGAAGATAACCAGAGGTGGAACTGGGGAACTGGTGAGAGGCTGTGAGCTGTGGTTTTGGAAGGCATTGTCAAGGATACATACATAATACTTTGCATATATCTGCGTTTATCTATTTTCGCACCAGTGTATTTATGTTTAACCAAATCTTAATTTAACTTTAGCATCCCTACATCCATTTCTCTTTCCAGTCAATCCCCATTAAAAACATTCCTCAAAACATCTCTATGAAGCTCTTTCACTTATCTATCCTCCGCAGTTTTCAACCTAATCATCCCTCCATCCCTCCCTTTTTTAATCACTCTTGACTTCCAGGTTTCAAAGCATTCTTTCCCATACCATCAAATAACTGGTTTCGCTTCATCAAAATCTCCATCGGCGTGTTAAAACTGAATGATTTAAACAATAAAAACCCCCCTCAACAAACCACATCTGTCTGGAACATGTTATTCATCCTTGACTTTACAAGGTTGAAATATGGGCTCAATTACTAAAAGACAACTGGCTCTCATCTGTTGGTGATGTTTTCTTGCTTCTCTGTGTGTTTCCTTGTTTATGCGCTTGTTAGTGTACCACGTGTCCGTTACTGCTGATTTCATCTGCTCTGATCTTAGGTTTTATTGCAGCAGAAGGAGTACAAAATGTCCATGTTGCTGCTGCTGCTTGCTGTTCCATGCACACACGTTTTGGCATGTCTGGGTTGCCAGGTCAGCCCAACCATGTTAATGAGATCAGAGTTCAGCTCTCAAAACACATACACACATGCTGGGGAATCCTTTGTTACAGGAAACAGCAGAGACTGAGGCGTCTCAACACTATATCGCTTCATCCTCCCACCTCTCCATCCATCACGTCGGTCCATCTGTATCTCATCACCCCAGTAATTTTCATCCTTCCTTGTTCTGTCTCTCCATTCTTTCCCTTTACCTCGCTCCCTCCATCTGTCTCTCATTATCTGCTACTTTTGTCACTCTTGTCCTCTCAATCCAACACCTCTTTTGTTTTCTCAAACTTTCCTTGCCGCTGGTGTTTTCTCTCTATTTTCCACCTCTCCACTCCATCCTTCGTGTCCTTATCCCATCCTTCACCTCCACACCTCCCAACTTCTGTCACTCTCTTCACATCATTCACCTCCACTCTCTCTACTTTCTCTCAGTTTTTCTCCTTTTATCACCCACCTTCACTCCTCTGTCCTTCAGTCCCTCCATACCTGTCTCATCCCTCATTTTTCACCCTTGCCCTCTCATCAGCTTCCATGACTCACCTCTCTTTGATGCTCTACCCCTCCTCTTTATCCCCTCTGTTGTCATGATATCCTTGGCTGTCTTGTTTTGTGGCATACACCTATCCCCCTGATTCCTTCAGTCCTACACATTCCTACAGTACTCTGCATGAATGTTTGTTTTCCAATATTGCCTTTTAATCTTCAGGCATTTCAATAACTTGTTAACCATTCATCTATGCCTGATATATTCTTTTCTGTATTGCACAAAAGTATAATAAAGATACACCATTTCTGAAATAAAGAAACTTTTTCAAGATCTTTACTAAGACATAAGGTCCTCCACTCAGGTCAGAGTGCGTTTTCCTTATGTAGTGTAGGCAGATGAAGCGTGGTCAGTGTGGGTGGCTCAGTCACGAGAATTGCTTATTGCTCCTCTATCTCTGACTTATAAGCCTAAAACAACTTTTGGTTTCTTTTACTTTGAAAGCACATCATCATGGATTACTGAATGTGCCTATCATAGTGTCAGGAACCACCCCGCTGGCCATCACCTACAAATGTCAGTCAAAGAGACATATACCAACCCGAAGGAGATTTAAAATGACCAGAGATAAATAAAACAACTACAAAGAGATCTAAAAAGGAAACTAAATGAATTTCCCCTCTGAGATAAATTAAGTAATTTTGATTGGTTTGATTGATTTGAAATCAATGCAAAAAGACACAAAGACACAAAAGCGGGACTCATAGTATGAAAAGGAGCAAAACAACTGCAAAGAGACACAAGATGACTGCAACAAGATTCAAAATGACTAAAAAGAGACACAAAGCAAATTCTCAGAAACTCAATATGACAAAATGGGGTAAAGCAACCACAGATAAAAAAAAAACTAAATCACCTACAAAGAGACACAAAATAATTAAAAAGAGATACAAAACAACAACAAAAAGGGGTAAAGTCATAGACAAAAAATACCTTCATCCATCCATCCGTTATCCTTATCAGTTTATCTGAACTTAGGTCACTGCAGCTGATCCCAGCTGACATTGGGCGCAAAGCGTTGTACACCCTGGATAGGTCAGACTATCACAGGGCTGATAAACAGAGACAGACAACCAATCATGCTCTCATTCACTCCTACGGGACATTTAGAGTCACCAATTAAACCTCACAACAATCAGGCCAAAAGAATTAAAAATGTACACAAAGAGTCCAGTCAACTCTTGCTCCTATGTTGGAGAGATGGTGGAGCCCCACTGTCTCATGCTTTACCTTTTTGTCTGTGAAATAGATTACAACAGTATTCAGTATTTTGTTCCCTTGTTGCAAATTGCTGACATCCTGATGAGCCTTTAAACACATACATTTATTATCCAGCTGGATGTCCTGGGATGTATTACATTGACTCACTTGTACTTGGTGCAACACTCCCCCCTAATCCCCTGAATCACCACTACAGCTGGATTGATGGACATCTGGATATGTTCCTCTCAATCTATAAAGTCTCTTGTCTTCAGCACCTGTGCAACACTATTAATACACGTGATGCTAATAAGTCAGCCACCTGCCAGGCGGCCTTTTGGTTGCATTAAATAAAACAATATTATAGCTGGACTGGGGTAACTCGGTACAACCCATTCTGTTGCAGAGCATATTTCCAAACAAAGGCTGCCTCCTGCGGATGAATTAAAGTGGCCATAAAAAGTCAGGTGGAGGCAAAATATACGACATAGTTAAGGCATTTCAATACATCTCCGAGAGAGCGTGCAAAAAGAATGACAGACAAAGTATGAGACAGAAGGAGAGAGGTTTGCACAGAAATTGAGAGACATGCTAATGAAGGGAGAGAGTGAGAAAAATAAAGATGAATGGATAGAGGGATGAAAGAGACGGACAGATATGCATATAGAGAAATAGAGAGAGCAGCTTTTCCTCATTGTATTACTCCCTGAGATCTCTTTAAAATAAATCAGGGTGGTTTATCTTGCCAACAATGCACTTACTGCTCTGTTCATAAACAATGCTTTTATGGCTTCTCACCAGATTAACTTACTTAGCTGGAGGACTTGATGGAGTGAAATGCATACTTGTAAGAATGTTTAGCTGGAGTGAGGGAGAGGAAAAGATGAAGGCAACATAAAAAGAGAGACCAACGCGAGAGACAAAGATGGATGGAGAGCGTAAAGAAAGGCACAGAGGGAGGAGAAAGTAAAATGTAGAAAGAGATTGGAATAGATGCATTGAACAATTGTAATTATACAACATTGGTAGTAAAAGCAACCACTATGGAGGCACATTAAACTTTAATGAAGGCAGGGACGGACCACAGTCGAAGGCAACCAGGGCACTATGACCAAAATGTAAATTCATTTAAATATCACAGCTTTTTGCATTCATGATACTGGGACTTTTTAACAACGTCATGCAATAATCTATTAAGAGGTACATTAAGTTAATGTCTCTAATGGCTGTTTTATGCAGTCTGAAAGTACCCAAGCATAATTTATAATGACAAGATTGTGACTGGCATTTAATTCCCACTTTCTCACATATTATATGGAAAATTTAGATTTCTGTTGATTGTACACCTTTATTATTTTTAACTTTGCTATTAAGATATTACCTTAATTATATTCAGTATCTGACTATTTGGCTCTTAAAGAACCACCTGGCTGGATACTAACTGTCCAAGACGTACAAGAATAACATGGCATGAAGCTGACAGTTGAAAACCAGACATGCTTCCTCCATGAGTTTTCAAGGTATGGTACATAACTACTTCAGTGGGGAAAAACTGATGCGGAAGAGAAAATGACTTCTAACCAGAAACAGATTTCCCATAAAATCTTGTTTTCACCTTGGCCTGACAGCCCCAACCATATCCCTGACTCCTACAGTGAAATTGAGTCTCTTTGGTCCACATGCACACACTCACTGTAAAACTTGAGGGCTGCACGGCTGCAGTGCAAAGAAATGGTGGGAAACATGCGACTTTTGACCCCCTGGTCGGGGTCACAGCCAGGCCAGCGGAGACCTCAGAGAGAAGGAACATCATGAAGATGATCAAATCTGACAGCCCACTTCCTCCCCAGACAGGAAGTCAGGTGGATAACTGCTCCAAACTGCCAGTGACTGTTAGACCGACATTATCACCTGCCTTTAAATTCACAGTAGGAGCTGGACAAGATTAGAGAGCTTCACAAACGCTATTAAAGGATCAGATTCCACATTCAAAAGACAAAGCGTAACTGTGTCTGGTTCTGTTTAGATGTCTACGGTTCTGGTTTAAAGGCATTAACTGGCCATGTTCTGCTCTTTATCTCAATTTTTATTACATTTGGAGATGAGATGTTTAATTTAGTTGAAAAGAAGCAGTTTTCTCTTGTTGATTAATGGCTAAGATTTAAATGCTGGATTTATTTATGCATTCTTTATGTTTGGTGGGTTCATAGTAATTTAAGGTTTACAAAAGCATGTGAGGCATTTACTCAACTTTTTAAATTGTTTTTCAAGGATGACTGGCCATTTCAGTCATTCTGTAATAGACCGATGCTCAGGGTTTTTGACTCCACTCTAAATGCAGCATGTACTGTCTTATGTTTGATTTATTTTTGTTTACTAGCTTTTCGGTGTAATGTTTTTGTATTTATTTTATTATTTAGCACAAGCTGTTTGAAAAACAAGATTCCCCCATGTGAGAAGTGAAACCTGAGGCTGGTAAATAGGACGGTAATGTATCACAGGTGTGTGCACTTATAAAAAGCAAGTATTCTGACATGCCTCATAGTCTGTTTAGAAAAGTGGCAACAGCCACTGTCACCCACTGGGTTTTGGACTGCTGTTTTGAAACCTTGAGTTTGGCACTATCTTGTTTTTTTTTTTTACCAGAAGTTACCGTATTTTTCCACACTTGGGCAAGAGGCTGGAGCTGGGGGAGGATGACTCCAAGTTATCTGGAAACAGCAATAGCTAGCTAACATAGACAATAGGGCGTATCTGAGTGTCTTTTAGTACAATTGAAAGCTGAACAAGTAATTTTTAGGAGACCAAAATGTTACTATCAAGAGAAAACAAAGTCAAAGTTCTAAGACAAAAACACACATTGTGTCATGATAGTAACCTGTCAATCCAAAGCGAGCCACAACCTAAAGCCTCCCCTGATTCATCTATTTTATTCCAAGTGGGATCATTATTTACCAAATGAACATGATCCTGTAATGAAGAAGGCTTGAAGACCATGAGCTTGTGAGGAAAATGTTTACTGACATAATATATTGGAAATGGGATCATTTTGTCATACACTTCTATACAATTTGACTTCTTTTTTCTGACCAGTGGAGCCCCCTGCTGGCCTTTAGACAGAATGCAGGTTTAAAGAACTCTCACACTGGCCTCACTTTTTAGGCCCAGAGGCTGCTGCTTGATCACAGTAACCATAACTGTTTGTTTTCTGTGGGATTTATTTAAAAAGTGTTATTATATATTAGTTAATCTCATCATTAATGTATGAGACAGAGTTTAGAGATAAAGTGTGTTAGTTAGTTTCATTGATGGCAAGTGATTGAGGTTTGGTGCAGTGGCCTTCTAGTAAAATAGACACCTAAATCTGCTTTACTGCCTTCACTTTTCAGAGTATATTTGCTTCACAAGTTGCAGAGAGAGAGTCTGCAACCTCTAAGTCCATTAAGCTCTGCAGTAGCAATACCATTGATAATGGATGTATATCTGGCCTAAGGCTAAATCGACTTCGCCAATATACTGCTATCTGCTGTAGCAGACTGTGTAGAAAGTCTGCAGTACATATTAGTGATTTACTAGGCTATTTACAATGCTCCCACAGCCCCCTATCCCTCACATTGTAACTCAAAACTACATTACAGGTTCAGCCGGCTGCTTATCTGAAGTCATAATGAAAGTTTGGGTTCCCTCCATTTAGATGGACTATCGTTTCTCTCCAGGAAAAACAAGTTTAGTTTGCTCTAAGGGATGTTTTTTAAATGAATGATGATATGGAGTTAAGCTGTATGATGAACAAGACACCTTGCTGCCAACTCAACACAGACATACACATAAGAGACCACATACAAAATCATTACGCTAGACATTTTATCTCTGTGCAGTAACTCAAAGCACATGCTTAACCTTAACCCCAACCTTAAAAACACAATCTGTGATCCAAATGGAAGCTCACTGGCCCACTAACACAGATTCAACACATGATTGTATACTTCATGGTCCATTCTGTACTTCCTCCTTTTTATAGTTGCGACACACTGAGCATGACTCGAAAGATGTGGATACTGCAGAACACAAACATACACCCACAAGCTAGCTGGATACATTTAGTCAAACTGTTTGATGTTGTCAAACTGTAAGATAAATACAGTATTTGACATTTTTACAGGTATGTTAATTTAACAGCTAATTCCATTATCTGTAATCTTGATTTAATCTATTTAAACCAACTCTCTAGGGAAAATAAACATTATTTGCAATAAGCAAGAGGTTAATTAAACAATTAACCTCAACAACCTAAGTGAAACTTGTTAAACTAATTAGGAAAATGTTTACTGTGATAATAAATTAAGTGACAAGTGGGGTAATTTTCTCCTAGTCTCCTTTACAGGAGTCGCCCCCTGTTGGCTATTTGAAAGAATGCAGGTTTAAGACGTTTTCACATTGGTTTCCCTTTTTAGATGCCAAGCCCATCTTTTAAATGGTCAATGATTTTTGCCAATTCAATTGCATTTGCAAGCTTACAGACACATATTGTTTTTGTTTCTATACTTCTGAGGCCCCTCATTAACATCCTCTAACCCTAATTAACCAACCAAAATCCATCAAAACCTTATCTTTGCCTTAATCTAGACCTTACTCCAAACCTAAAAAAAAGTCCTAAACCTCACACAAACATTGAAGAGGAGAGGAGTGGCCAGCATGTCCCTATTTTTCCAAAATACTCAACATCAGAAACTCAAGTTGGTCCTCACAAAGACAGAAGAACAAGAACACACATAAAGAGAACACACATATTTCCAGACTGCTTGGGAGCTTGTCAGCCGTGTGTTTATCTCCTCACAGTCACCATTCATGCTTTACTATCCTTCGGGGAGTTGACTTCCGAAGTAGAGCACATTATCATACACACATATGCACATACACAATTGCATGCTCATATATATATATATACAAGGATCCATCAAACACATACAATGTATCCACGGTAAAAAAAAACAAACACTTGTACACACATAGACACACAGTCTATCAGTGACAGTCAAAACAGCCTAAAGAGAGAAGCCCTCACAGTGGCTTCCAGGTAGATGGAAATGCAGTGTGCCGTGCCAAATGGCCTCTTTGATATGGTTTGACAGTGTGGAATAAAATGTGACATACACTCAATTTAACTTTTCACTAAACCTGAGAAACTTCAATACCAAACAATTCAAGCAATGTCAAGGCGAGTCAAATCAGCTCTGTTGCCTCTTTGATACTTTCAGAGTTCAAATAATCGGAAGAACACTGTCTTAATGCAGAGTTGAAGCAGTGGGTTTGTTCTCTCCATGTCTGGATTGACCAAAAGGTTAAAAGTCTTGCTCCTTACCTTCCATTATGGCGACTGTGGGGGTTTAACCGATAAAATCATTCAACTGTTTTCATCTGTTTTTTTGAGCCGTCGGTGTTAAAAAGTGTAAATCCGCTATGGCATTATATTGTATTCACCTTCAATGATCTAACTGCTCCTGTACAGTTAGGCTTCAACCTGCTAAACCGCACAAACACCACAAACCTGGAAAAGTACGTTGTCTTTAAAAGATCGCCAAAGATACCAGAAAGAAAGAAACTGTAAAAACAGGGATTATCATCAGATTTTGAACATTCCAGCAGTCCTCGAACAGATCAGTGTTTATGAAAGATTCCGTTACAATACCCAAACAAAATTGTCATATTTATTCTATACGTCTTGTTTAAAACATCACCAAAAATAAACCGTTTGGAAGATCCTCTTAAAACTAAATTAAGCTACTTAAAAATTTAATTCTGCACTCATCAGCGACACTGTGAAGCCATGATTGATTCTGCTGAGACGAAAGGTCACAAGAGAAATATTCACTAAAATTTGGACAGCACTGCGTACTGGTTTCACAGAGCAGAGAGGAGAGGACAGGAGAGGTTGCAAGTACAGGTTGTAAAAAAGCAAGTAGTTCAATATGTATGGCATGCAGGAGTAATTTTTTTTCAATTTTCATAACACTTGCAGGGATATTGGAAATGTGTTGAATATAAAAAATACATTTTATTCCAAAGAAAGAAAAAATGTTTTCCTTCTTCCTGATTTATGTCATAATAAACTTTTTTGAGTTGTTTACACTCATTCAGAATATTAATACAGCAGTAAATAACTATTTACTATGTAAAGATAAAGTGAGTTAATGGCATCCTGACAAGAGAATGAACTCAGTGGAAAACACTTTAATACTACTTTTATTTTCAATTAGACTTTAGACTTCTAAGCATCTGTAATGTGGTTTTGAACCACGTTATGTTTCATTACTGAACTTCTATATTTCTCCGCCAAAAGGGTTCACTAATTCCAACAGTAAACTAAATCTGAAACATCAAAGAATCTTGTGCAGCAACTTCCCGTGCTTGTGGTTAGTGAAAGAGACGGAGAGGAAGCAGGTAGATTTACACAAGTGTGTTTACTGGTGCAGACACAGGTGTGTGTGATTCAGTATAAAGCATACCCGCCGAAGGCATACATCTCTGCACACGCATACACACGTGCATGTGTTTATAACAGCATGCAGCCAAAGGAGGGGGAATGCACACACACACACACACACACATGCAGGTGCATGTGTACACACACAAGCAAGACATACCAAGATGCATTCGTAGGGACGAACACTGAGCCGCTCACACACAGTGTCTCCACTGCTGACGTGCATGCCAAAGAGACAGCTCATTCCCTCGTGCTTCTGAGAGAGTCCAAGAGAGTAAAAACGAGTCCGAGATCTGTATCAGGGCATTTAAATCAGAAACAGGTGCAGGGAAGCTGTCGGTCTTGATCTCCCTCTGAAACACACACACACAGACTCGAATATACATCTTCATTTTCAGCGTGACATTATCTTGCAAATCTGTTAATTGTATTTAAGGAAAATTAGATTATCTCTGAACTCTGACCTCTACGTAAATGTCCTTGTTTGCCAGACAGGAAATTGCTCTATAACCATTACATGGCCTTCAAGTCAGACCAGGGCTAAGTGAGATACAGTGTTTCAAATTAGTCTCACTTATCTTTTTTCTATTTTTTTTTTTAGCCTTGTAAAGGGCTCTGCTCAGAATGTCCTATATCTTTTCAGGAATGTTAAAGGTCTTGGAGTCATTATGAAAAGATAGAGATAATAAGTTTAGAGATAATAAGCTTCATAGCAAACATGTCAGTCAGATGTAAAGCAGAGCAGAAAGAGAGAGAAAGGGAGGCTGGAGGAAAGAGTAACAACGTGGAGTATAGAAAGCACCCGGTCATGGAGTCAGGTTGAGGCCGTAACTGTGAGCAGACATGGGCCAAAGATGAGTTACTGCACCAGGCTTAGCACCATCCCAGAGGGAGATGCTCACATCTGAAACAAACATACCCGAGGACCTGAAAGAGCCATGAAGCGGGCTGAAAGAAAATAGTAATTTTCTTTCTTTCCATTTACTCCTCAATCCCTTTTTTACACATCTGTTGGAGCAGGGAAGCTTAATTTGTAAACTAGTTATTTCATTGTAATTAGTCATGTTAGACAGGTACTCCTAAATCAAATTCATTTGAGTAGCATTAAATTAGAATTAGAAAATTGAAAAAGTGCTAAAGGTATGTTTATGTGGTTCAATAACAAGGTAAACATTTTTCTTCCGAAGGAGAAGAATGAAGTTCTTTGTAAACATAATACAGAGCACTGTGGCTGATTTTATGTTAAATGTTAAATGCTAAATGTTCCATCTCCCATTTAGCGCATTAACTATTTCTCGAAAAAGGCAAAGACAATACCTCAAGCGAGCGTAAAAACTTTAACATGTAAGTTTCTTTCTTCATGCAGATCTTCGAAATGTTCATAGACAAACTCAACTAATGACTTCTGAATCAATGATCAAACAAAACAAACAAATTCAATTAGTCTGTATGTAATTTGTCTTACGTGGAAAATCGGTTATGCACTTATTGGTAGGCATGATACTGAATCCCAAAGTAGCTGTGTGAGTGTGTTGCAACAGATGGCACAATGCATGGTAGCCTACATGGGGTGCAAACTCTATCTAGTGAGCTACTAGAGCGCCCCGCTCCTTGAATTAGTCTTTCCATAGTACCCCTTACCGACAGAAGTTCCTGAATCATGATAGTTCTGTTGGCATCTTTGTCTAAATTGTCTTTGTCCTTTTTATTCTTCCAATTATCACCAGCCAACAACTTATAGAAACGTCATCAACCACTTGCCTTGAATATTTATGGATGGGTTAAGTCTGTTTACTTCACTTTGGATGTTTTAATACAGTTTTGATGATCCCTTACCTCTGTTTATTTAAATAATTGAAGATTTTGTTTATTTTTGGGTTCTCCATAAATCATGGAGACATTCGAGATGAGCAATGTTTTCTTAAATAATGCAAGGTTAAAAAAAGAAGGAATTTGATATATAAAATGGTCAAATGGTCAAATTAAATATTACTTTAATGCCTGGTCTGACTAATTCAGAGATTGATGCTCCAACGTTTGAACCTTTGTTATGTTGGAACTTGTATTAAATGTGGCCTTGTTATTGGTTATTTTTCTCATTTATGACATTTTTATATACTAGAAAAATGAATCACATTGATGTATTGCTTTTGCACCACCCAGGTGCCCCTGAGAATAAATGTTAACGTTTTTGCACACAATACATTAAGTGAAATAATTAAATGACAAAACAACGAACTGCATGCACCACAAACAAGGTTATTTTGTATAAAAATGAAGCTTAACACGGATTAAAGAGACTGCTGATATCTTCCAAGTTTGAGAATGAACTTCTTACAAGAATGAATAAAATAATCTGTGAAGTTACTTATTATAGTTATTGAGATACACTAATGCATTATTACTGCATCGTCTCATTCAGCTTCAAGTATTCTGAGGTCATTTTTAAACATAGCCATCTAAAGCACATGAAGTGGAAGTTGTCTCCGGTGGAAGTACTGTGCACAAGACATTGAATTACACAGCATAATAGAGCTATAGAACATCTTCCATCGGAAAGGTTTCCTCCGTCTCTCTGCCTCAAACAATTTCCTTTTAGTGATGAAATAAGAGGATGAGAGTGAGGAAGATGAGAAGTCCTAAGTCTCTCTTCACCCCATCTGCCTATCACAATTTATTTTCCACTCACCCATATAGATCTTTCCCACTCTCTCACTGAATCTCGCTTTCTCATCTAGTCCATCACTCGCATTTTTCAAATAGCTTTCTTCTTTATACCTCTTATACACTTCCGATTCGGATTTGCTTGAAAAACAAGTTTTGCCACGGCTTTATCGCCGTCCCTCTCTTTTCATATTGCCGTTTCTGTCATGTCTCTCTGCACATGTTTCAATCCGCACTTCTTTTCCTCACCACTCGAAAATCTTTCCACCCCATACCCAAACCTCATACCAGTTCAAATCTAAATGCTAATGACAGTTAAAGTCCTTGACCCTTTCCTTCCGTGATCTTCCTCGCTGCTGAATTTTGTATGATGGAAGAAAAATAAAGTAAGAAATGAGAACAGAGTTTATTGAAGGGAGGTTAAAGGCTACTGGCCCTCATTATAAAGATCTGAAAGAGGGAGGAATGGAGAGTGAGACAATGACAGACAAATGGGAAAAAAGAAAATCTTTGAGATTAAAAATGCATATATATTGCTTTTAAATCAGGTGCCTGGGGTCATGGAGGGAAAGGAGTTAAGGTGTGGGTGCCTTAAGTTTGTTTGTGGACCTTTTTCATATGGTACCAAATCTTAAACTATTGCATGATTGGACAGTAGGTTCGATGAACTTGCTTTATTTCTAAGTCTGCAGATATAAGAATCATATTATTAAGTCTAAAGATAGAAAGCTAGATCGACAGGAAGGTGACTGACAGCAGACATTTAGAGTTATTGAAGTGTGTTTGTGTCTCTGCGTTCGTGTGGAAGTGTGTATGTGTGCTCAAATGGCCGCTCACGGTACATTAGTGTGTATTAATGTGTGTGTCTCTGAGTCTGAGTGTATTTGTGTCAGGTATTGAGTTGAATTCTCTTTAAGCAGCTGACCTTCAAAAGCAGCTAAATGACAGGTAGGATCACAGCCCTTTGGTTTAATAATGAACCAGTTGACATTTGAAGATCAGATCAGCAGCTGCATCACCATCAGGACTGAAGAGTAACTGATTACACTGCTGGTTTAGAGCCAAGGCTCTCACCTTTATCTACAGTGAGTGTGAGGGTTGAAGATGAGGAGGAACTTAAGCTGAAAATGGCAGCACAGAGTGTGTGTCAGAACTACAATGTCCTGCTGATAGATGCTACAGTTTGCTTCAGTATTGATCTGGAGACCTGACGTTATTTATAATAAAAGTCATTATGGAAAAGCAAATGGTTGTTTGTGGCCTAATATGTAGGGCATAGCACTGGGGATTCTAAGTTAAGAGTTCTGATTTTCGTTGGAGCCATTTGGAGTTCTTAATGATCTTTACCAAACAATAAATATATTATATAATATATTAATATATTTAATCTATTAGTTACCTCAGTAAAACAATTGGAAGTGTGTTAGGGTGTCTTTCAGCTACTAAAGTGATCAGAAAAAATTGAATCTTGTTTATAACATGGTTTTATTTGATTGTATTAAACTCTATGTGGTCTCTGTGGTGTCACCCATAGGTTTATGAAGAGTTATTGTTAAGCTCAGTGTGGTGGTTCCAGCCGTTGACTCCGCCTACCTCCTGGCTATTTAAAAAATGGACAAAGAGGTTGGATGTGGGTAAAGTAAGGCAGGCGAAATGAAACACGCCATGGTTAACGGCACCAGCTACGTAATGTAGCTGTAACTATATCAATCAAAGCACTGCCCAATGATCAAACTAAGGAAAATTTAAGATTAGGATGTATCAGGTGCTTAAGATCCTGCCATTAGGTTGCTCAGAAAAAAGGGCTTAAACTTTCTTTTTCTTATGACTCAAACTTTGTGGGTGAGTCGGAAATGAGCTTATGTATCAGGAGTGTTAAAGCACTATCAGCAAGAGACTGTCAGAAATGTGGCCCGGCTTATGCAATCATCTTGACCTTCTGATTCAATGCTCTTTGATTGACTCTGAAGGGCCTCTGAGTCAGTGGTCTTTGATAAACAGCAGCATTGTGAAACTTGCCATTTTACTGGAAGAATAAATAACTTAAATAACTGGGTCTGAAGTCTAAATGTAAAACTGCCAGTATGCTTCATTAGAAGTGCTTGTTGGAATTCATGCCCTGATTGTCCAGACCTTTTTTTAATTCATCAGTTTCAAATGTACAGTGTTAAAGCCTTTCAGAAGAGACTGTTTAAAAATGTTTTTGCATTATCTTCATATTTTATAGATATTACATCTCACCCTTCTTCCACCTCAGCCTTGGGTTTGGTTATTCGTAGTCTCATAAAGCCAAAACTATCTACAAAAAATGAATCAAAAAATGTATTCCTTTCAACATATCACTGTTATCTTTGGTAGTGCCAAGCCAACAACGGTGCACTTGCAAAATCAGAGGCAGCCAATGTCAACCTTTTACTAAAAGTCTACATCCGATTTGACAAACTAAGTTGTTCATAACACTTATAAACACTTTTCATTTCCATGGTACACTGAATACTTTTTTATCATACATGCATAGGCATTATATACTGCTGAAGTTTGCATGTCAAAAACTGCCCCTTTAAAAGGGTGTTAAATCATTATTGTGGTGCAAATAAATGTAATACAAACCTCCCTGATGGTTAAATGTACTGTGTGTTAGGTAATCAATTGTATCCCTATACATCATTGTTGTATGTGCTTAAAAGGCTTGTTTTGTTTTCAAATAGGTCTCTACCTTGTCACCGTGATGAATTCCCTTCATTGAACTGTGAATTGAATTCTTCTAGTTCACCGGGTACATCAGTGAATCAGCCAGAGTGCTTTTACATTTTGTGCCAATTAAGTAATTTGCTCCTCTATAAATGACATGATTGAGTGTCCATTTACTGTACAGACAGTGGCTATTTTTCTCTGCATTTTGATGGTTGTCCAAAACAAGAAAACGCAGTTGATATAATATAATATTGTTTGGCCCAGGCGTTTCTGTTGTTCTAATACAAGATGATTTATACGATTAATTCAGTATTATATGTAATGAGATGACTAACACAACATCTACCATGGGAAACAATCATTTTGAGATGATGTTTTGTTTTTTTTATTTTTTTTTACCAGTAGAAAATTAATCTTACTGATTGAAAATGTAGTCACAGCACTCAGAGCTCTTTTAGCAATAATTAAGAACAATTACAGTTCGCAGAGCATGAAATGATTCCATAATAACATTTGCAGGTTGACTACCAAATCTTACATTAATAATGTGTCTATTATAAAGTGTAATAAATTCTGTTGAGGTAATCAACATTATTAATACCATAGGAGCCTCCCAAGTGATATCCTACACTCCAGTCAGAGGTATAATCTTACAACGTCATTCCGATCCATCTGCCTGCAATATTAACAACTAGTTTTATTAAGCAAATGTTCAGGATATTTAATGAATGTCATTGATCAATATTGTAATCAATTTGAGTAATCGCTTCTTGGCACTTGCGGCATGCCGCCAGCTACAGCTTCCATCTCCATGTTATGTAATCAAGGAAAAATTATGCAAATTGTTATGGTAATCAGAGAGCTGGAGGGTTGTGATAGCAAAGTCTTGAAGACGCTAACCTAATTATGTGGCTGTTGTTCTGTCAACAAATTGTTTGCTAACGGATGGGCGGCACAAGGATAAATATGCAACTGACAAACATCAAGAATGTGCAATATGTTGTTATGCATTATATGTGTTGGTCTCAGTTGGGGAGGGGGTTCTATAGCTGTAAATTGGATCAGAGGAACAAGATTATCCTAGTGTGTGTGTGTGTGTGACCAGGAAATGCTAATATATCTGTATATTATTCACTTGCCTGGACTTGATGTGTGGCTGGATGCTGTGTATATGTATTTTGGCACTTTAGCAAAGATGTCTATTTTGGCAATTAGAGTGTGTGGGGTGGGGGGCTGTGGGAAGTAAGGAGAAATCCAGTGAGACAGCAAAAATCACGAGAGAAGGAGGTGTGAGCTGCAATTAATCTTGATTTATTTTCGAAGTTGAGTTTAATGAGAGTTCACTGTAAATGATGTAATGATGTAATTACATTTTCCAACCATTTGCCAAACTAAATATTCATACTGGACAATTCTGTGAAACCCATGATTGCATTCACTTGTGATTTTGTACATTTGAAGCCAAACTTCTTAGTTAAGTATCCCTACAGCACAGCTATGACTTGGTGTAGATGTCTAAAATTAAATATTTAAGCTAAACACAGTCCAACATGTCACTCACCAATTCATCACTTTCTGCTGTACAATAGAAATTACACAAGATGATTTATTTCCTGTGCTCAGTTGTGACTGTATGTCTGCATTGACTGTGGATGGTATTTACAAAAGCATGATTTGTGATTGTTTAATGATGTATACATTTGTATTACTTTACTTGGTCAAGCATGTTGTAAGTTGTTGTTTTTTATTTGTGCTGTAATTAAAACAAGTTGTATAGGTTTTAATCATATAATGTCACACAAGGACATTGTGGGGACTTGCACATCATATAGTCCCCACAAGGACATGTAAACCAGAAGAGTAACTACACCCAAACTGCTAATTCTGCCCTACTGCCATCTGGTGGTTGCTGCATGCTATGTTCACAGTCAGTACAGCACTAACTTCCACAGCTGAGGTGTCATCACAATTACAGCCCACACCTAACTGCAATTATAGGATCAGTTAGCAGTTACTCTTAATGTCTGGTTATGTTCTTATGTATTTGTCCTTTTGTTTGTCTGGATATGATGTTTTTCTTTACTCAGGTCTCTATTCCAAAAGATATCTTAAATTGAATGAGACTACCAGTTTAAATAAAGGTAACACAGATTAATCTTGTCTTTTTTGCAAAAGTAAAATAGCATGAAACTTAAGGGGAAAGACTATATCGATAAAATCATATATAGAGGCTGATTCAGCCTTAAGGGAATTGAAGATTGATCCAAACCTCTCATGCTGTGTATTTTTCAAAGTAAGTCGTCCCTCCAGGCAATAGACAAGTTGATCTCTGCTTAGCTTTTTCACAAGTCTTGCTTGTGAGCTGCTGGTCCCATGAGACAGGAAACAGATTAGAGTCAAACACAGGAATGAGATTGAGGTTGGAGTCAGGTATGTAGGTTGATGTTTGCTCAATGCTGTAGAGACCAGATCTTTTAGATTTTTGTACCCATTTAAGGCAGAGATCACTCACTTCCGTCCAGATCAGCACATTTGGCCTGTACATGTCAGAAATGGGTTTCAAGGTCTGATTTTATACCCTTTAGGCTATTAGAGTGTGTGACCACCAAGGGGATGAGAGAAAGTTATTTTAATTTCTATATCCCCCCTGGTTTGGAATGACCATGTTACCTCCACCTTAATTTCCCACAGGAAGCCTCTAAAATATTCTCCAGGTCTAAGAGCTGTGGGGGGATCCTAGCTGCTGTTTTGATGTCTTGACGGTAACTTTAAACTCAGTGAAATCTGAACAATTGTGGCATGATCTGAATGTGTTTTGGATGGTTGCTGAATTCATGTATGAAGCCATGTTTTGTTTCTTTGAAACATTTTGGTGGCCAATTGTTTGTTTGATAAAGAAGACTATCATAACCACAAATTCAACACTTTGTCTCTGTAAGTTGCTATATTGTTGATATTATTATATTATAGTCCAAGTATAGTCCACTTCTATATCATTAGTTGGTTGAAGTTGCAATTTTACCTTGCACTTGAGTCAATGCAATGGCCTTCTAACGGCCAAAAACATTGGTGGTGGAACTCTCCACAGACACAAAGCGTGGACAATTAATACCAATACTGTCATACTACAGTGCATATTTAACTATCTGGCTTAAAATTCTCAGGGCTTATTTTCAAAAATAGTAAAGTCACAAGTAAAATGTTTCTGATTAAAGTTAAACCTTGCCTTTCATTTTATTTATCTGAAGACGTCTGCCTTTTCCTTTTTGTGGGTTTGTAAATCAATGCTCCTCTTATGATGTGTGTTCCAACATGAACATATATCTGTCTGCACCATGCTGCAGGCAGGGAGCTAACCAAAGCCCTCTAACTTCCATGTGTTCCCTTTACGCTCAAACATTTGGATGTCATAAATCTCTTTTGCATCGTTTTAATGCATCATTAATTTACACTGAGATCTACAGTGGCTGCAGATGGTTTTTAATGTGTTTTGGTCGATTATAAACATTTTGCTAGGGGAAAGAAAACATGGGCCAAGCCCTTTAGTTCTATCAGTTTCTTCCTTTCACTCTTGAACTCATTCTCAGCATGTTTGTGTGAACCAGTTATAAATTACATGGATAATTATCTGCTATCAGGAAACTCCCTCACAGGGCTAGACCACGGTGTTTGTGAGTGAATCCATCTGTTTTTGTGTGGTTACTTGAGCGTGTTTGATGCTCTGTCAGGGGGAACTACACGGCATAATCCCTGCTGTCAGATTAAAGATCGATTGAGGTTAACCAGAGATAGTCTGGTATTACACCATCATGACATCATAGGGGTTCCTTAAATGCCAAAGGGAAGACGAGGGAAGATGATAGAGAAACAAGAAGAAACGAAAAGAGAAAGAGCTGTGAGATAAGCGCTTAATTGTTGCGTTGTGATAGTTTTCTTGTAGTTAAATCACTTTTATGACATACCCGTTAGTCAAAGGTGCTTTATAAATAACTATAATTTGACAGATATTGCTTTTGCATCCCCACAACGTAACACTTACACAACAAACGGAGCAAACTACTTTATTCTTAAAATCCCAAACAGTACAGCTTGATGGTACTCCAGGTTAGACCGGAGAACCTCGATGATGTAAGGTTAAGATTTTTGTTTTTGGGTGGAATTTTTGCTCAGCTTTCGGGTGTGTTTCTAACTTGTAGAGAGCTCAAAGTGTGGTAGGTCCATGTGTTTTATTAGTATGTGAGTCATTACCAGAAACGGTTTGCGGTTGCGTCCAGCCATAATGGGTTCCATTTGCAGTTTTAACAGATTTTCTAATCGGCCTTCTAAAAGAGTGGTTTGATGAAGTAGAGTTTAACACACATGGTGACGTGTTCCATGAGAACTGCCATGCTGCCGCCAGACTACGGCTGGATACACAAATGAAAAATACTTCATATTGTCGGTACAACACACACATGCACACACCGACAAACACGCACAGCATGAATGTGCACACAGTGATACATTAAAGTCATATTTGTTGAAATATTTGTCATGTGTGAATGTAGATAATTAGTTCTAAATGAATAAAAACAGAAGTGATTTAAGGCATGCTGTAAAGTCATGGTCCAGCTGGTCACTGCAGCTTTCATTCTGAGCACTTAAGCAACTGGTTGTCAATGTCAATCAAAGGTTAATAACGTTGCTCTGCAAATTACGTTCACTGATTATTTTTCTGTGTTGCATAGACTACTCCAACATGCTAACGTTCATGGGGTAAACCTACAAAATAAACAGTAAAACAACATGATAATTGGAAATAACTTACAGCTTCCTAGTTTGAAGTTGGGGTGCAGACAGCTTCAGTGAATTCTGCTGTGTGCTCAACTTGCGTGGACATTTCAGGTTAAAAAAAATCCTAAAAATTAAACAAAAGAAAAATAAATAATTAAGTTACTCCACTGCAATATTATCTGGTCCATGATAGTGACAAAATCACAATAGTGGATGGTGATACCACCATGGAAGGATAAAGAGAACTGACCACTGCATTGGTGGGATGGCCCTAATCATTCCTATGACAGTTGCTCAGTGACACATAAAGCCAAAAGTTTGATTTCCCTGTACATGGCTCTCTGTAGAGCACAAGAGGCTTCCTCAAGTTAATGCTCCGGTGACTTGAATCAGAATAAAATAATGAAATATTGTGGCTCCTCTGAATGTTATTGGACCAAATGGATCAGATAGTCAAATGATTCATTTAATGGTCGAGAAGCCCAAAAAATGTATCTGCTGATGACGGCTCATTGTCACACTACCCAAATCTGTGCCCAATTGAGTAGTGTGAACTGACTACCGACCCAACTGCAAACATGTGTTGCCAACAGCCAATGAAAAAGAGAGGTCGGGATACAGGATTTAGCGCCAGAAGACAACGGGAAGTAGGAGGAAGGAATATCAAAATGAGGAAGGAACATCAAAACCAATTCAAACTCCAGATAGCTGTACAATCAACAGCAGCAGTGAGCCGGTTGTCGACCATATTTGTTTACTTCTTCTTCTTCTTCTTCTTCTTCTTCTTCTTCTTCTTCCTTAGTTGTAATGGCAGTTGGCAAACAACAAATTGGTACATTTCCAGTGCACCAACTGTTAAGTTTGTTTAATCGTCGCCTTTAGTTGGTTTGACGAATCATGTAGCCTGTGATCCGTCATTAGCAACAGTTGTTAAGTGTGTGTTCCCCAGTTTTTTCAGACGTTTTCTCTCATCAGATCTGTGACCTGATGCTTACCTAACCAACTCCACCTCATTATCTCATTACTCTCTGTGCATTGTATTATGTAGTTGTCCTGTTGGATCCTGTTGCTTTCTGTCCACTATTTGTCTTCTGTTTGTTACCTGCTGAATAGTTTTGTTTCTGTGACTTTTTTATTTATTCGTATATTTTGTGCATAAGAACTCTGAGCTGTCACCATCTCTATAGAGTGTGAATTTCCTCTCTTTTTTGACAGTTGTTCATGCCTACCATGAATGTTTTTTTCTATTTATAAAAAACCATAGAAACAGATTGATGTGTGGAGGAAAGATGGAAATTATGGAAATCTATAGGTAGAAAAGAGACATACAGAGAGAAAAAGAAAGAATTGGATGATAAGACAATATAAAGGCAGAATACAATGCATGAGGAAGAAACAATAATAAGATGTAGACAAAAAGCTCCATGGGGGCAAATGAGCCAATTTCAGAGGCCTAAGTTTCATCTTGTCAAAACCTAATTTGCATTTTCATTTTTCTTTTTTTCTCCCTATGGGCGACACACACACAGAAACACACAAACCAGATTCATGTCATCATCAAGTGGTCAAATGCACCCGTTCAGAAGTGTCTCTCTCTTTCTCTCTCTTGTCTGCCGTCTCCATCGTCTTTGTCCATCATCCCATTCAATTGCAAAATTCATTACTGAAGCATCAGAAAATATAATTATTCATCTCATGAAAAAAGGGCAATTGACAGTATGTTCTCTTTTTCTGGCCTGAAATATAAATATTTTATCTCTTTCATCACATCCATGGCCACACACACTTTATGCAGGGATGCAACAAACACACTGAGATGCAAATGTGTATAGATGGGCATTGAATTAAAGGAAAAACATAAATTATTAACTAGAAACACAACAAATGCAGATGTTTACTGGGCAGAGGGGCTCAGTGAATGTTTTGAGTAAAAAATGATCATATCCAGTATGGCCTTCGACATATCTCATCTGTTTGACATTTTTCTTCACCACCATCGCCAAAACATCACATCAGCTGTCATGCTCAACAGCAACTTCAATGATGTATACAAACTGATGCTCTACAAACTGAACTTTTTAAATTAGGTGGGATACTTATTGCTATGGCAACAATGAGAATATGTGAGAAAGTTTTCATAATTTTGGCAGCACACCAGCTTGACAGTGCCAGTGTTACCATGGAGTTCAGTGAGACACAGAGAAAGTGGGACAGCTGACTGGATTGGTATTTGGGGAGACGCCTGTGTTCAGTCAAACTCAAAGGAAACAACTGAAATGTGTTAGAAACAAGTGGGAGATATTCAGGTGGGGGATGAAATGGACGTGATCTCTTTACATGCAAGCCTTTTTGACATTACTGACATTACATATAGATCAGATATGGGTGCCATCCTGGAATAGGTATGAGCAGTTATCCCCCAAAATCAGTCATGGGGGCAATTTAGAACCCAGCATGACGGCCTGTTGTGTGCTCACAGGGAGAAGAACAACCAGTGAATAACAAATGTGAATGGAGAGACAGAGGTTGTGTGACACAGACAGATACACATAAATGAGTGATTGTGGGTGTGCATGAGAGAGAGCAATTGACAAAAAAAACAGAAAAGGGAGGAGAGAGTGAGTACACCAAACACAATTAACAGTCCGAGCTGTATATCACTGTCAGTTAAATGACCTCTGTAAAAAAACAGAAAAAGAGAAATGATCAAGACAGCAACCACATGGACCAACACATGAGAATGTCACCATATTTCAGTAGTAGTTAGTAGAGCGAAAGGAAGACAGTGCTGGCTAAATAAACTCTGTCGTCTCTGTCTCCCTCTCAAAGTCATGAAAAAGAAGGCTGTGTACACAAGCATTCGGTCACCAGGCCTTAATTGAGGCAATTGTTTGACAAAAGGGAATCCCAGAGGTTATAATGACATCAAATAGTGCACACCTGTGCTTTGTTATACTGGCACACAGGGGAAATGCAGATCTGTGCCATGAGGGAGGAAAAGAACAAAAACACAATTCAAGACTAAGCATCTACAGCCATGCTAGACTGCCCTGAGGCACAGGGAATGTGAGCAAAGTACTAACGTCTTGCTATCATGCTGATGTTTAGCAGGTAAAGTGATAAACATATTCATATTCCCTTATTTTAATGTGCTGTAATGCTAATATCTGTGTATCGGCTCTAAACTGTCGCCTAAGTACAGCTGAGACTGATGGAAACGTCAAATGTCAAGTACTGGACAAGATTTTGACATGGTGCTGGTGGTAGTGGTACTAGATGAATCTGTGATCACCCAAGATATTAGGATTAATTATCTGGGGACCATGAATATCTGTAGCTCATTGTGGAATTTTTTGACTATCCATCAAGTAGATGTTGAGATATTTCATTGTTTGAAAGTTTTGATCTTTAAAGTACAGGGCTTTATACTTAAGTCCGGTTTTGGTCTCAAGTCTTGCCCGTAGTCTTGCTTTGTTGGACTCAGATTTGTTTGGTCTTGGCTATTGGTCAAGTTGTTCCTGGTTGTTGTTGATTATCTGATTGGTCAATTCAACCAACATGATGTGTTTAGATTAATTTCATATTAAAAGACAGATCAGTATTGTCTATGGATAGATTTTTTTAATTAGGGTTACAGTTTTATTGGGGTTCACTATTAAGTACTATTACCTATGTTGTTGAGTGAGACTCTATTGCTCTGGACTCTGTCTTGACTTGGTTTTGACTTGGACTCAACCTCATCTTGGACTTAAGTAAATTGATCTTGACTAAACGTTCAGAGTTTATGAACATCTGATTCAGACTGAAATATTTTAACAACTACTGGATGAATTATCATGACATGTTGTACTAAGTATTGAATCCGACATTAAAAGATATCGAAGGTAGTGCCCATAGCCAGGATATTTTGGCCTCATATTTGTACAGTGGGAGGAAGTTAAGATGTGTCATCCATTCTTTTAACAGTTTTTGAGAAAATCCATCGACAACTTTTTGTGTCAAATACAAACCTTCAGCTGCAGTGCAAACAAGTCTGCATCCATCTGTCATGTCAGGCATTTGTTTTACACAGTCCTCCATCCAAATCAAAGCAACCTGAGAAAAGATAGGACACAGTGGCGGTGGACTGAATGAAATATGATAATAGGTTGATGCTAGACAACCAGACAGACTATCACACATCTATGCACACACACATAGACATACAGACACACATATACACAATGTTAAGGGAGAAGGCAGAGGAAGAAAAGGAGAGGCTGGGAATAGACTGGCCCACTAAATGTCATTTTGTGTCTGAATGGACTGAGACATTGAACACGATTGATGTCACCAGACAGACATTTCGTGTCTGATCTGAGGCAGCTGCACTGAGGGTCGTGTTTGCAAATTAAAGTTACAAAATGGCCCCGGGAATGGAACTTAGACAGATATTTTGGATCAGACGTGAGCTTGTTGCACTGAGGGACAGGCTTTCTAAGTAGGCTGCAATGAAAGTGTCCATTAGGGAGAAAAAACCCCCCACCATATTGGGTCTATAGGGACCTATACACTATAAAAGGCATCTTTCTGAATTGGATGGCTAGAAAATAGGCGTTAAGACATGGGACCAAGTGCTTTTGAGTCCTGCAGATGCTGGTTCCATTAAGTGACATGTGTTTTTCTGATGAAACTGTCAACCAAGGTGCTTTTGGGTGAAGGAAGTCCTGGTCCTCAGTGGGACCTGCTGAGAAACCAATTTAAGGAATGGGACTCATATAGGAATTGAGGGTATTATGTTAGTTCATTTCACTTTGGAATACATTTTTTGAATGGCCCAGTGGTGAAATGTCCCAATGTGCAGAACTTAAGAGCAGATCAAATTGAAAAGGGGCCAGTAAGAGTGAGGTATGCTTTTGGGTGCCATAGAAACTGTTTAATGGCATGCAATGATAGCAATTCTATTGGACTACATGAGGCTGTTGTCATTAAAAGTAAAGTAAAACACTATAATATATATATATATATATATAATATTTGTAGATCTTTCATTGTTAACTATTTTGACAATTATGACTGTGAATTCACTTTCCTTGTTACTAAAAATTGACCTATTACATTGTTGCATACATCATAATGAACCAAAAATTGAGCTGTAAGCGCAAGGAGAAAATTAGATAAATAGCTCAGTTATGGATGCCCAGTAATGTAGACCTTTGATGGTCCGTGCATGTGTTTGATATATTTAATGGTTTATTTATTTGAGGTCATTAGGAGGCATAAAGAGAGACACTTCACGCACTATAGTGGCACCTGTTTTTTTAGAACATGATTTTTTTTTTCTTCTGACTTGCTGATTTCTGGCCTCATAGCAACATTTACTAAAGAGTGTCACTGTGCAACTGCTTCAGTAATCATGCCAGATATATTTTGTGAGCCAGATGCACTGAAGGGCATGTTGTGAATAATTCTGTTATGAATCTAATTTATTCTTCACATTTTAAGTTTCACGTCAACTGATTGTGATAAAGACCAATATTAATAAATAATGGTGCAGTGACGTTATTTTATGCAATAAACCAGAGTGATAGAAGTCCCTTTGATAGCAATGTTTTAAACAGATCCGCGGTGACTTTGCAGTCTGGCAAAGAGAGACAGACAGAACATACATTTATTTACGAGCGGGAGTCGTACAGAGAGACAGACATTTGTCAGAGAAATTTACCTGTCAGACTGTAGACACCCAAACAATCTGTGGTTTTGTAAATGGAGTGAACACAACAACTTATCAAGATTGCTGCAGCACTGTTGACAGAAGGTTAAGTGAGACAAGGTACGAGGAAGTGAGAAGAAAAAGCAACAGACTTGATATCGTAACCCTTTTTTTCACAAAGTAAAAGTTGCAGTGATGATGGTGGACAACAATTTTTTTTTTCCAATATGTCTGACCATGGGGATTTGTATTTTTCTAAAATGACTTGGCACAAGTTTGTGATAGACCCATGGTTGGGAGCACAATCACCAACACCTAAAGGATAACAAAAAAAGCTGTTTATCATCCAGGCGGCTCAGGAAGGCCATGCAGGAACACTGAAAGTCCTTCAACTATGCACGCCAGGTCCGGCGAGAATTATCCAAGTTGCATTTTCCACTAGACATAAAAAGAATCTATTCAGAGAGAGAAGCTGCAGCATATGGCTTGGGAGTTCCAGCAGCTGGGGTACGATGACAATAGAAATGTAGCTCATATGCACTTGTTAACTTTATATGTTGGTCATAGGAGCTAATATTATTTACTGATACAACAGCAAGAAGTTCAGTCCACCATCCGTCTGCAGACTTTTCATTTGCTCACAACTAGAAGCCAATCTGAGATCCGGCTGCCTCTTGCTCAGTCACTGAGGTGGTTACTGCTAATGCATGCTAACAGTCAACATTGAATTTTGTTTTCACATGCCTTCTGCAGTCTTCTGGGTAAAAGTTGTGTTTGTTTTTGTTTGATCCATTCAACTGATCTTAACATCTTTGGCAATGATAATATGTTGAACAACTAAATCACAACATAGAAAAGTAATTTATTTAATTAAAAGTGAGCTTAACTCTGAGTGCGTACTATGGAATCTTCAGGTCATGAAGACTGAGGAACAGCGGTGCAGAAAAAAAAAAGAAATGGGTTGAAAAATTGCACAAGAGAGGCTGCGAGCAGACTGCATCTGGGACGAGACACAGACAGACAATAAGTCAGTGCCAGTGGGATTAGAGGAGAAGACAGAGAGTAAATTGAGGGGAAGTGAAAGGGTGGCAAGGGGAAGAAGCTTTGGATGTTGTCAGGCTTTTTCTCAAAGTAGGTGCCAAGCTGTTTGGCAGACAGCGAGGCAGGAGGAATAGGGGGGGTTTCGATGTGCAGGATTGGATTTACAGGGGATGGGAGTGGTGAAATGGTGATTGCAGAGGTTACTTTCGTTGTGGCATCAGCCGTGATGTCTTCAGCGGGAGAGACAGATGCAGAGAAGGACAAGGGAGATTGAAAGTGGAGGAGGTTATCTGTCAAACCATCTTCTCTCAACTGCCCGCAACCCTGTAGGCTTAACAACATTTCAGGCAGCCAGAGTGGAGGTGGCAACATGGTGAGGTGTAGGGGTGAGGGGATGGGAAAGGTGACCAACGGAAGACAGAAATGTGAAGGTACGCGTGTCTGTGGAGATAGTGAGAGTTGGGTGTTCATCAGCTCTATCTTGGCTCCTCTAACCTGTGGGGGTATTGGTTCCATATGAATGCATTTTTTTAGGAGACAGGATTGCATCTTGATACTGAGAAAGTGAGTTCTACAGAAGATAGGAGCAGAATACCGGGAACAAATCTTTTTATGGGACGGGTAAATGTCTCCAGGAGAATTACGCCATGTTCACACTGGAGGTGGAAGTGCTGGGAAATGTCAATTCATGCAGTACTGTTCGAACCAGAAGTGCAGATCCACAAGCTCCTAAGCTCTTTTCTACTCTATAATCAATGTATTCTCAAGAAGGGTTTTGTACAAGATGAGGCTTAAAATACACTTCTGCCTCTGCCACTTCTGGATCTCCTGGTAGAAAGAGTGTTGGACCAATCCTCCGCTTTGCCCAGCAGCTTGACAGGTGACCTATCTAGCTTTTAACATTATGTTGCTTTGGCCTCTGTCAAAATTTTGAGGCATAGTGACAAATGTCAGTGGTTGGTGTTCATACATAAGAAATCCTACAAACCCTCCATGAGAACAGCATGCATGTGTGTGTACTTGTATTTATGACATACTGAGGACCATAAGAAGTTTTTAACCAATAGAGTGAGGGCATTTTTGGGAACTGAGGACATTTTTGCCAATCCTCACTTCCTCACATCTTCCTCACCATCCTCACAGGACTTTGAGGGTTTAGAGTTAGTTTTAAGGTTAAGGTTACAATTAGGGTTAGGGTTAGGGTTATGTATTTAGTTGGTCCAGTCTGAACAGCCCAATTGGTTAACAAGGGCACTGAAAGGTTCAGTTTGAATCTGGTTGTTTAGAGTGAATAAGGTCAAATTAAAAAATAGCAGGTAAAAGTCACTTGAAATGAAATAATCTGTGGCACCACCATGACAAAGAGAGTAGCTGAAACACTGCAGCATAGAGGGCCTCAGGTGTTTCTCTGCACTCTGGGTGATCAGTAACTCTTGAGACAGTAAGGAAGTGTGGTAACAGCAGGGAGACATAAAGTGAGAGGAGCCAGGAGTGCTTGTGACTGACAATTTCTCAAACACAATTTGAGGCATTTAGATTGAGTTTCTTTTTCTTTTTTCCTCTTCTTTAGCTGATTTAAGTCACTTTTCAACAAAATAACCCAGGAATAAGAAACTCCAGGGACCTAAAATACCTTTCAAACATTGCACATTTCGGCTGGCCTGCACTGCATCAGAAGTGGTTATGAAATAACACCAGAATCTGATAAAAAGAAATGCACAAAACAACAGCAACCATTGCTCTATACTGATGTTTGAATGGAAATAGTAAAGGAGTAGTTCAGAGGTGAAAATGAGAGTATAAACACCCGGCTGCAAAGTGCACAACCATGTGTTTTGGTGATTTCTCATATTTACATTAAAACAGAAATCAAAGCTGGCCTTCACTCTATCTCCCCTCATCAAGCAACTGTACTCCAGACAATGTTTATTGATGTTTATTCATGTCACTTTAAAGTTATGCAGAGCTGGAATGATTTGAATGACTTCACTCAGCTTCTTGTCCTCTGTGCACTTTATCGTTGCTTTATGAAACAAAGTCACAACAGTTGGTAAACATAACTGTGTGGAAATCTGATTTGCTGCCACTGCTGTGTTCATGAAAGGCTCAGCTGTGCCCAACTGTCCTCCGCCAACAGTTTTGTTGACTTGCCAGTCAGGCCATCGACTGTCATCTTTTCTGAATGGAATTCTGCAGTCTGGTTAACTGTGTTATTCACTGTCAGAATGAATGGTTACTGGTAGGTCTGGAACGTTACTAAAGACCTACTGGACCATAAAAGTTCTGAAAAAGTTCTCATCACATGTGAAGAGTGTGAATGCAGAGATTTTTTTGTTGTTCTCTATTCTTCACCCTTATAATCTGACTATCCTTTCAGTGGCTATTGAACTGAGAGTAACATGGGCTTAAATATTAAGAAAAATCACTGATCCCTATTGATAAAGTCAGTGATTGTTTCAGTCAATGCTACAGCAAAAGAAAAAAAAGTCACAGTGTACAACTTGGAATATATAAATAAGCAATAAGAAAGTAGAAGAAAAAAATAAAGCAATTGTATTTAGCATAAACAGTTATGCAAATGCACTGCCGACAATTTCAACAAATACATTTACAGTAATGTCTCTCCCTTTATACTCTCTCCTATATGGATATTAAAACACAAAGTGAAATTCATGTGAAACATTTTCCCATATATAATTATAAAATCGTGTAAACCCAATCAACCCATTTTCTACATACATATAATTACTGCAAATCTGTACATGTGGGTGGATTCATTACAGTAATCTCCTGTGCAATGTTATATATTCCAATCAATATCCCCTGTAATAAATCCCTCTGTGAAACTCATACTTGTATTTTTGAATGATATTATTATATGTTGAACGATCAGCATGTCATTAATCCTATAGCATGTGAAGCCAACAGAAGGCAGACATGCAGGTTTATTGTATTGCCCACATTTTCCCCAGAAGCTCCTCTCCCACGCCTTCCCAATGCCTGTACAGGCATGTAATGCAATTATTACATATTTACCATCATGAACATCACACTTATGCCTTTTTGAAAACCCATGTATCTTTTCATACTCTTATCTAATCATTTGCTTCTGTTCCTCTTCCAGCATGAGCTCCTGCATTCAGCCACTGCACAATATACTGTAGATTTTTTTCTGATTTCGTGAACACCAACCCTTGCCTCCTTTTCTAATATTAAATTTTACATCTTTATTACTTGTCAGTTCTATTCTGTCAGGGCCGCAGAAATGGAAAGAGGAAATTAAAGTCTCGCTCCAAAAAGATTTATAATATAATTTAGCTATAAACTAAATGTGTTTCTGGAATAAAATTGGATAAATGAAGGACTGTGGCCCTTCTGTACCTCTGTTCCTTTTTTTTATTCATACAATTGGCTTTTCTCGCATCCTGCTGATGTTTCACTTTAGAGCAAGTAACACATTACTGATTGTGTGCCAGCACTTATCTTGTTAAAAGAGTTAGTGTCCATGTTTCATCATTGCAGGATGCAGGGTATTCTGCAGGGATCAGCAAATTAAATGCTTTCTTTGACCTTTGTAATGACATTAATTCATGTCTTTATATGGGGGATTTTGAGGTCTAACTAGAACGTATATGTGGACACTATGGCTTTTATAATCATTGTGAATGTTGCAGTGCCTGACCCTTCCCCCGACAAGATCTCCAACCTAAATGTCAGAATAGGTTGTTTTTCAATACTACGAGAACAGCTTTAAAAAATTGTATGCACTGTAATCTCATATTAATAACTTATTATCTCATTATCTCGACATAACAAAGACCGTTTTCTCTTGATAACGAATTATAGCCAGTGGCTATAGCCTACATAAAGTTACACTTTATGTATTCATTGCTACATAAAGTTACACTTTATGTAAGTTAGCAGATTAGAGGCTGACAAATTCCTGTCTTTCCATCTGATTCAGCTAAGGTAACGTAGATGTAGGCTAACGTTAATTTAGCAATGTAATTTTTACATCACATTGCTAATTGCATTAGCATGTAAACATTACATTGCTAATTCCTTGTTAGCACTGTAAGTGCAGGCGTGGTTCGACCACTTTCATGTTTGCTTGTAACGCTACAGAGCTGTTATTTATACAGTCTATGGTTTGCACTCAATCGCACTGACTGAATTTAGTTCTGAAATATATATTCAGCATCTAATATAAAAACTAATGTAGACCTAACCTCAATGTAAAAAGATTCTCATCTTTCACTGAAAATATCCAGTACATCATCATATTCAACTCTGCAATCTTGTGAAGTCAATTTCAAATTATATTTAAAAACTGATTTAGTTAAAGATGAAATCTCCGTAACTCCGTCCTAACATCCAACCTGTGTAATAAAGCTTCCATCGTGCAATCAATGTGAGTAGTGAAGTGTCTGACAAGTTGAACTTTTTCTTGAACTCCATCAGTGACGTGGGTCACTGAGGTCTTTGGAGCTATTAAGAAGGGACAGAAGGATTTCAGATGATTTTAACATAGCTAGTGTCTTTATGAATAATGGCCACTTCATTTTCCAGCACACACTTTTTTCTCATTTGGTTTCTCACACACATGCGTAAAAGCACTTTAACACACACCGCTTTACACTCTCTTTGTGTCACACACTTCTCATCGCCTGCTTCCCTCCGTTCCCATAGTTGACTTTAACTGGCATGAGAAATGTTGTGGTAAAAGTGGAGGACTTGGTCTAACTGACTGTATTAAACCACAAGCCGCACTGATTAGGACCAGATGATAGGCGTGGCTCTTAAATATCTCTTCATAAAACCCATGAAATAAAATATAAACCCAGTGTACTAAATCAGTCCGATGCGACTACCAGTCATCCGTCTTTATGTGGGAGGAAGTTAAAGATCACCACTGATTTTGTGTTGAGCTGCAATATAATCCTCGGTAATAAATCACATTCCCAGACTGGACGTGACTGAAGTCACTTGTGTGATTGGTGGTTTGGCCTTCATAAAACAGCCAGTTCAAATCAGCCATTGATCTTCCATTGATGAGAGATGTAATCTGTGTTGATAAATTGCCTCTCTTTTATCTTGTTTGGGGACATAAAACAGCCCACTCCCATGAATATTGGCAGGATGCTTCGGTAGTTGCTTTGCTCTATAAATTCGGGGTTGGCTTTTGGAGTGAAGGACTAGGGTTGCTGTCTGTATATTTTTGATTGGGCTTTTTTAGAATTATTCTTGCCTTAACTTGATTATGTTTTGATTTTAATGCCACACTGGACAGCTGGAACTCATATTTAACCTACTTAGTGGCGTGTGCAGACTTTTTTGAGTGGGGTGGGCCAACTGAAACACTGACTTATTGAGGGGTTGGATGAAATATGTGAGTAAAAGCACATTGTTTTACCTGTTGCGTCATCAGTACTTATAATTACATTGATTACAACATTGCAGTATTCTACAGTTTCTTACTTTCCAGTGTTTAAGATTGTTAATCAATATGATGACCAATCGGAGCACAGCAGTGGCACCATGCTAATGTAATATAAAGCTTTAGATCCTTGATTACAAAATTAAAATAACTTCTGACCAGTCAGATAGTCAATCATAGTTCAGGATAATGGGTTGGCACCTGGGATGGCCAATCAGACTTCAGGGGTGACTAATGCCCCCCTGGCCTCTCCCTGGATCAACCCCTGAACCAACTGACATGACTTAATACTTTTGCTGTGATGAATCACTTTCATTTTAGAGCTGTGGTTTGCCCATGAAATGACAAGCATAATTAAGATGTGACTGTCTTGAACCATCAACACACGAGGGGGTGACCTAATCACAGGAAAATCTCTTTATATAAGTAAGATATTAGTGCAATTATTTCAAAAAGAGCTGCCTTTATTGAATTATATCTTTGGACTCAGTCACCAAAGGAAAATCATCATATCTTTGAGCGTTTCCTCAAGGTTCATACTGAGGCCATTCCCTGTGAGCCACTAAATGTTCTAAAAGCAAAATATTATTTATTCATATTCATATTCTAACCTTACATCCTCTGCTAGAACTCAGAGACTTGCATGGCCTTGCCCCTGCAGAGGAGTGTCTCAATGATGTATATATTCAACTGCTAAATGAGAATGAATCAAATGAAATATTTCCTCTGCTTACCCTTTTCTGATGCGCATCCTCTCTTAATGATTTAAGCTTTCTATCCAAGGACAAACCAATGAAAAATGGACTCACAGTGGCTCACATGCTCATCTATGCACTCACTTAAAATATTGAGCGATCCTAGTCATTCAAATGATTTTAAAAAACCTACGATTCAACATTTTTTTGCACAATAAATGAGGGGGAGAGAAATAAAGGAAAGCTGAATATGAAATGTCATATTAAGCTGTTTGATGCAAAGGCTGTAGAAAATAAGTGGACATTTGTGATATACCGCTCTGAAGCCTTGAGTTTTAGCATTTTGGCAATCACCATGTAAATTTTTTGAAGTGTATATTTGGATGAGTTGTATTAAAGAAGTCTTGTAACTTGTGATTGAGATCATAGGGCCATTTGGTACACATTAAGGTCATGAAAAAACATTCTTGGCCAGTACAGCCTATTTAGATTCTGAAGTTGTGATAAAACTGCAAATTTCCAAGTCAAGAATAATGCAATTTTACTGTGGTTTTTCATAACGTTTTTATATTATTGTATTACTGGCTTCCCATAAATAGCTATGGGTTTGAGAAGAACTGATCTGAACTATCAAAAAGCCTATTCCCCCAAGTGCCTTCCACCATTTCTGTTTGAGACTATGTGAATGAAGCCAGGAATTCCCGAGGGATTTGCCGGTCTGTGGAGGGAGGACATGAGTCTGAGATCACATAGAAATCCCTGACTTCCCTACAATCTGCAAAACCCTTTGTACACATGCCTTTCTTCACTGCTTCTCTTTTCATTTGCACAGGCATTCTTAGTATTTTGAGTGCTTCATTCATTTCCAAACAGCTTGCATGGCACAGAAGCAGGTGGCCAATCCGTCAGTACTCTATGACCTGAGTCACTGGAATTTGTCTGAATCTTTGTGTGACTGACTGAAGTCTTTGAAGTGGAGTCTGTCTCACACTGTAGTGCTGACCCTGGTGCAATTGCAAATGAATGAAACATTCAACATTTTGATATATTTTTCAAGTTTTGACCAGATCCAAGGCCTAATGTTCTATACCAACATTTGTTGAATTTACCATGACGCCAAAGCAGTAATGACCATTATGTAAAAGCAATTAGGTTTAGAGGTCATGACAGCACCTTCAAGTATGTCTTTTTTCTTGATGTCTCCGATGTCATTTATTCATGTTTCTTCAGAATCCTGATTCAATGGTGCGTGCTGTTACTTAGTTACCAGTAGCAGTTTTTGAAATTACTATTCATTCCCTTTTCTCTTTTTTGCTGAAGAAAACCTTTTGAAATAATACACTTTCTACAGGAATGTGCTGATGTCTGCTGACTACGTAGGAGGATTTTTATTGTCCAGAGACAAATTACACAGCTTAAAACTTTTAATGTCTCTACTGTGTTTTAATTAAACATTTTAATTTTCTTTCTCATTAATAAGGCAATGTAATGAATTGAGTCAGGTCTGCACCATAGATTGCTACATTAATCACTCTAGTCATAATCAAGTAGAATGAATGATAATGACGCCCTGAAATGTCTTTCCACTTAATTACAAATCACCTCTGACACAATCTACATCCATCACTGAAAGGGCTAAAACATTTATTAAACACCAAATGTTATGCGTGAATCATATTGTTGATGTCCAACAGAAACGTGTTATTTTTTGACTAGAGTGCTGTCACTGGCTCAGACAGTAAGCTGGAGCACTTTGAGGTGGAATTACACTGGCATCTGTGGACTTCTTTTCTGTAAGCTGAGACTTTTTTCCTACCCATGGGATCCTGGCAGCAGGAGGGGAGTCCATGCTGCTTGCATCCCCGCAGAGGTGCATGAAAGCACTGAATCAATTCCAGTACCCCACAGAGCTATGGTTAGAAATGGTGAATTACATTGAACTATCAAGCATTAAAAAAACATCAATGAACATAAAGCCTGGTTGGCTCTTAGGCTCAATAAAAAGCAAGCTGTAGCATGGATGTACAGCTAATCAAGCAGACAGAGGTAAAACCACCACATGAGAATTTGAACACGTGTATAGCTAGATATAGAAAAAAAAGGGAGACGTGGGGGACGAAATATTGTATGTGTTGTAAGATATTCATCCGATTACAAAATGCAAAACACAAATTTGCACAAAGGATTGTACAGGCAGATACGGGGAGATCTGCAAAAAAAACAAGAGGCAACCTCTAGGTCCAAAGTACCTTTTTTCTGGATTCTATCTAATGGCCAGTAGAGTGCTACTCCAGTAGTTGCAGAAAAAGTCAGTTTATAGAAGTTTATAAGATAATTACACTACTTATCCTTCAATTTATTACCTCAGTAAAAATTTCCTTTTGAATATATCTTTGAAGTTTTCTGCAATACAGCATTATGTCCATTTTGTACATTATGTACATTAAACAGACTGTGCTTTCACTTCATGAGGTTGACTGTAACATTTTTGGTTGCCTAAAAATGTCTTGTTTAGTTTTTAGTTGTACTAAAAGCTTGCATTAGCTGATAGCGTTCTCCTCCCCAGCTCCACCTTCTCGTCCACATAAGGTCCTCTTCCTCTGGCTCCAGTAATATTACGATGACGGTAGAAAAATTTAAAGCTTCAAAAATGGAGTCCACAAACCAATGGGTGACATCACAGGAGCTATGTCCACTTCTTATAGAATTGCTCTTCATTTTATTCGGAATATGCTCAAAACTATAATGCTGTAAAGCTGAGTAAGCCATTTTACATCAGTGACATCATGGCCATGGTCTTTAAGCTGGTGCCAAAGAATTTGACACAAGGGTTGAGCATGAATACATAAGGTAAACCGCATGACACTTGATGGGTTTTTGTGGTTTTAGCCTATGTAATTGTGACAGCACAGGAAAGGTCAGGCAGTGAAGTAGATGTCACTGTTGTCCAGAAAACTATATTGAGAACTTATTGCAAATCATTGCCTCATTTCATGGTTGTTTATTTGAACAACTTTTGGCAATAGTGTTTGACAGACTGAAGATTGGATGGACTAACAGAACTTGCCCGTCCAAACCCCCCTAGAAGTTTGAAAAGTTTCTATATTGTTTTTTTCTGTCCTCAGTTAACTCCTCCCCACCAAACACACCCTATAGATCAAACATCCTGTAAATAACGTCTTTTATTGATGTTTGTCTCTCTGCCTGCCTCAGGCTAAGGGTCAACTACAGAACAGCACGTCTGGAGCAGCTGAGGGTTCAGAGCCAAAGCATGGATGTTTTCACCAATGTTAATGTTCCTTTCTGCTGCCTTGTGGCTTTAATTTAAAACAAAAGGTTCTTGTATGATTCCAGTAAACCAAGCCCTGAATCATAAGAACCACATTGCGCAATAAAATAAGATGATTAATAACAATGACCATTTCTAAATCCATCTTGAGCTTGTGCGAGTGTTACTGTTTGCATGTACGTTATGTGTGCTTATATGTGTGTGTCCATTGATGGATTCAGCTTTGTTCCTGGACATGACGCCTCAGCAGTACGTAAATGATAGTTTGAGATATGACCTCGGGACTCACACTATCCATCACTGAACACCACATCTGTCTATGAAGGAAGAAGTCTTCCACACACACACAAACATTTGCTTTGCAGATGCACTTAAAATGAATTTCACTTGCACTATTTTGTTAAGATTCTCATAATGTTTTGCTAGGATGATTTCTTTATATACATATTTTATTAGCATGGTTGAAGGGAGCCTGAGAATGAGGATTTTCATTGCCAACGACCTTTTCTCTGTAATTGTGCATTTGATAAATAAACAGCTTGAACTTGAACGGAACATGTGATGTGCATGTCTCATTTGGAGCACCATTTCCTTTCATGGTTTGAAGTGAAATGAAACATTCACAACAAACAGACAAGTGGAAGCTCCTTGCTTGTGAAAAGTGAAATTATTTATCAAAGCTTCTGAGTTGGATCCGTAAACCGAAAGATGAACACAAGAGTGGCTGCCTAACATCATTCAGACGGATGGATCATTCTTTAACTTATGCCTTGTCCACACATGCAACCTGGGTTATAGGCTGTTTCAGTAGTCCTGTTTCCATTAAAGTCGAAGTGAATTTGAAATGAAAATTTGAAATGTCACATTAAAGAAAATGTGAATGGGGTACATTTTCATAAACTGGTTTAGAGCAAATAAACAAGAGCATAAAGGTACTTTAGTCAGAAGATGGCAGTGTAATGTATTACCATAACCTAATCCGTCATTCATTCATTCATTATCCTTTACCACTTATCCGAAACTGGGTTGCGGGGGGCTGGAGCCAATCCCAGCTGACATTGGGCGAGAGGCAGGTTACACCCTGGACAGGACGCAAGACTATTGCAGGGCTGATAGAGACACACAACCATTCACACTCTCATTCACTCCTATGGACAATTTAGAGCCACCAATTAAACCTAACATGCATGTTTTTGGACTGTGGGCAAAGTTGGTGTACCCAGAGAGAACCCACGCCAACACAGGGAGAACATGCAAACTCCAAACAGAAAAGCCGCAGGCCGGAGTCGAACCAGCGACCCTTTTACAAAAATAGGTGTCACACTTTGTGCAAGACGCTATATAAAAAGTGAACGCAGTACCAAAAAAAGTAGGGCATGTCAAAGTTGAGTTAAAATGTTGGTCTGTAAATTGACGTTGACAGTCTCTGTAATAACTTATCCACTCTCCTCCATCACCATTCTAAGGGTGAAGAACTCATAAGTCTGTACAGATTCTTCTTGTTGAGGCTGATTAGAAAACATCTTAGCTGATGTGAACAGGCTCCGGCTGAATTCACCAAATTGTGTGTAAAACATATGCACATTCTTTCCCCCTGTCTAGATCCATTGAAGCACTGACACTCAGCCTGCAAACACATACACTTTGTTTCTTTCTATCACTCCCTGCCTCGTCCCCCGTCTCACACACACACTGATACACAGGCAGACCCATCTCTCTTCATCTGTACATCCCCACGTCTGTGTTGTCTGCCTCCTGCCACCATGAAAGATTTATTGGATTTCATATCTCTACGCTTTGACCACAAGAGGAAGGGTTCAATTACCCTGTGCATGTGTGTGTGAGTGAGAGTGTGAGCGGTTGTGAAAATCCGGTGCTTGCATATAAACACAGTCATGAAAAGTCATGAGTTCTCTCTGTTAAACAAAGAGATGCACACAGTGAGATAATAAATAATTCTGTTTTTGTGTGTTTGATTGAATTTTTAAAAATGACTCATCCCTTGACTCAACATTGTCTTATCCCCTGTGTTGAGTGTGTGAGTGTGAGTTTAAGTCTTTCATGTATTCTTGTTCATTGACTCATGTTAAACTGTGAGGCATCATTGTGAATGAAAGAAAGAATAAAGCCAAGATCTGTGAAACATTTATGCTCATGTTCACACCCACACACACTTTTTGGATTTGATCAGTTTGGGTTCAAACTGAGGGAAACACAATTAAAATCTTTGCTTTTGGTGGTCCAGATAGAACAGTTCATTAAATATGTAAGAACCTAGGGTTCACACTGATAACTGATATTATGAGGTGTTTCAGTTACAGTGAGAAGATTAATCCAGTTACTATATCTGGTATTCATCACTTAGATCCATCACCTTGTACTGTCTCAAAATGAGCCAAATTAGCATACCGTTGTGAGCAGTTCTGACAGAGCATCTCACAGCTGAGTGGACATGAATGTGGATGATACAAGGTTTAAAACTGCAATTGGGAAGTTTTGAAAATGGCAGAGTTGAAAAATCCTAGAAATCCATGGTGCGATCACAAAACTTATCACAAACTAATGTGATTCTTTAAAGGCACGTTGTGCCTCGTTGTTCCACCATAACATCCACTAGTGACTATAGATACAACAGGCATAATATATTATAAAGAATGTATATATTTTTGGAGTTGATAGTTGGAATATGCTTGTATGGTCCTTTATATGAACACTAGGCCTCTTAACATGTCCATCAGCATAAATCAGTGACAGCCAATCAGGCTGAATCATTTTGGTGTTGTGAAGTGAGCAGGCTGCAAGGTGGGACCAAGGGTCAACCTTTGGGTTTGATAAGTTAGGCAATATGGAAGTGCCTTGAACCTGCATTCTTTCTAACTCCAGTTTGTATAGAAGTCTATGAGAAAATTACCCAACTTCTCACTTGATGTATTACCTTTGTAAACATTTTTTTTATAATTAGTTTAAGGTCTCAATCTCTAGTTTCATATCTTCTTCAATGCAGCATGATGTTCATTTCATAAATCTGGGTCCCAATTTGCATTTAAAAAATGATAATAAAGTTGGGGATATTTAGGATTCTCCCCAGCTCCACCGTCTTCTCCAATTGTGGTCCCTTCTGGCTCCACAAAAACAAGATGGCTACACCCACATCTTTATACTTTCTCTGGGAGGGACTAATTTAATTCAGTCTACACTGTAGCTCCAGAAAACATTCATTTGGAGTTTTAAGACTCTGCTGGTTTACAGCAGTAAGGGACAAACTTTCATATTTTCCATAAACATGCATGTTCGCCACTGGTTTATAGCTTTGTAGTTGTAATAAGAACATGATGATTTCATTTTCTCATTTAGTGTTCCACATTGCTGCTGCTGTAATTAGGTAGTAAAAGTTGTTGTTTATTTTAAAGAGAGCGATTCAAGTTGTTGATTAAGTTCATCATGTTAATCAAACAATTTTGTTTCAATTAGGGTTTATTTACTTATGCTGAATATGCTTGATTTGTAGCTTAGCTTGTTTATTTTCTTCGATGTTGAACAGAACTACCACCAACAAGAGGAGAAATGCATTTGGTGTTGGCGACAACAGTACTTACTACAATCCATTCCTCGTCTGTTGGGATTCAACATACTGAACCTCCAACCTGAAACTTTCTTTCAGCAGTATGCAATTCACTCTGTAATCCAATTTTAATTAATTCAATTTTTTAATTATGTATAGTATGTTTACAGCAACAGGCAATAAAACAGAGCACAGTCTATGCCATTTAATTAATTTACTAAATTACTTTACATAAGCTTCAGATAACCCGCATATTATTTATAGGTTGGAAGTAAATCTCAGTGTAATAAGCTAATAAAAAACATCTGCAACCTTTAAAAAGGAAAAATAAGTTTAATTATGCGACCATGTTTGCTGCATAAAAAATAATAATTTCTAAAATAGAGAGAAACCAATTGTGTCTATTATCCTAGTATGCCTTCAGAATTACTGTATGTCAGCAGAGTCAAGGTGCTTTTTAAGAGTAAACACTCAGGTGGTGGTGTTTTCTAGTCACCTCTTTTCAGTAACAGCTGAATCTCCCCCTTCTTGTAGTTGTGAGCTTTTATTTCTTGATCATGCCTCTTTTTAAGCAAACATTCAGGTCTGCTTTTGATCAAATATGACCAAACTCTTAATCATAGCTCAAGGTTTCTTTTTGCACTGACAGCTGCACAATGCTTCACTTATCTTCTTAGTACACAAATAAACTGAATGACTTCACATACCGTACCTACTCAAATTTGATGAATTCAGGCTTGCAAACACAATCGACTCTGATTTCCACAATGCCCACACATATATACACAACGGAAAACTATTGCACTTGTTCTGTATGCAGACATACTGCTGAAACTACTGTATTATCACAGCTGTGATACTGTCTGACAGATTGGTGGTACTTTTTCTTGATTGTATGGCTTGGAGAATTCAAACTCAGTGGGTTCATTCACATAAAAGACATCGTGCTGACACTCTCATCCGCATGACAGTGTGAGGGAGCTAGTAGGGGGTCAGTGAGGAACAGAGGGGACAGGCAGAGAGAGGAGTGAGTGACAATAGTGGTAAAAAGATAAGATAAGAGCAGTGTCTCGGCTACTGATGGTTTTGGGAAAGGTCAGTTACATTACATTCTAATTTATTAGAGGTGTAGAAGTATATCCATTGATCCCAAACCATTCAGTCCAGTACGTTTGGTTCCATTTGCGGCAGTGCTTAAAGTGAAACGGCACTTCTACCTTTTACTTTTTTGGCATACTGTGACTTTTCCTTATACACCAGCACTTCTCACAAGCTACTGGTACTCTTCTCTGCCCCTTTTTTCCTGTGCACCAGCACTTTTCACAAGCTACTGGTAGTCTCCCGCCCATTCTTTTTCTTGAACACCAGCACTTCTCACAAACTGACAGTATGACAGTATCTGTTCTGCCCTCTCTTTGTCCTGCAAACAGCAGTTCTTAGTTACTACTGGTACTATTTTCTTCCCTCTCTTTTTCTTATAGTAAGCTGGCACTTGTCATAATCTAATGGTACTCTTTTCTGCCATCTCCACATCAGTCTCTATGGGTGATATGAAGCATGAAGCAGAAGTTTTTCTTTTGTTCTGTATCCTTACTTACAGTACAATTTAATGCCAGCTAAGAGCACAGTCGTGGGGGAAAAACACAAAACTGTGAAAAGTATTAGAAGGCTATGATAGGTGCCTTCCTGGTTGCAGATGCTTTGTAGGCAAATCAACCACAAGACTTCTCAAGCAAATTGGATTTTGAGGCCATGCCCATCAAGCTCTCTCAATCCACCAGACAGGCTAATCGGTTGCTTTGAATTAAGAGGAGTGATAACACCTGAGCTCCGAAACAACAGCTGCAGCTCCAGGATGAGTAGATTGAGGTGAAGCAGAAGGGGGTTCACATTGGATGCCAGATCGCTGTCGTTGATGAGCCCTCTGGAGGTTTGTGGGCCTATCATTGAAACACCAGTGAAGAAGGGTGCCCACCTGGTGACCCCAACAACGCTTCTTACCCCTCTACATTCTTGCTTTAAATGGTGAATTGTATTTCAGTCCGCCATTTTAGAACTGAGGTCACAGTTTGCAGTAGGTGCTGACAAGACTCCTTGGTGCATTCAGGTGCAACAGCCTAAATAAATTGGTGCATAACAATTAACATCTGTGGGTATACTTCACACATTTCATTTATTCGACTGAATATGCCTATTAGCGTAATGAAACAAAAACAGACTGAAAGGCAAATCCTTCTCTCTCAGACATCCTCCAGCTGCTCATTCAGACCTTGCCAAAGTAATAACTAATCCTATAGCATATGACTGTGGATCAATTGATCATTTAATCCATTTATCCGTCTATCTGTCTGAATACTGTTTCCCCTTCAAAAAACTTGACAATTTTATCTTACTTTCATCTTGAGGTAGCTCTTTTAAAAAAAAA